>SJYX01016607.1:38049-50271 GCA_006410675.1 Oreotragus oreotragus
ATGGTGTGATCACTCACCTAGAGCCAGATATCCTGGAATGCGAAGTCAGGTGGGCCTTAGGAAGCATCACTATGAACAAAACTAGCGGAGGTGATGGAATTACAGTTGAACTATTTCAAATCCTAAATGATGGTGCTGTGAAAGTGCTGCATTCAATATGCCAACAAATCTGGAAACTCAGCAGTGGCCACAGGACTGGAAAAGGTCAGTTTTCATTCCAATCCCAAAGAAGGGCAATGTCAAAGAATGCTCAAACTACTGCACAATTGTACTCATCTCACATGCTAGCAAAGTAATGCTCAAAATTCTCCAAGCCAGGCTTCAACAGTACATGAACCGTGAACTTCCTGATGTTCAAGTTGGATTTAGAAAAGGCAGAGGAACCAGAGATCAAATTGCCAACATCCGTTGGATCATCAAAAAAGCAAGAGAGTTCCAGAAAAACATCTGCTTCTGCTTTATTGACTACACCAAAGCCTTTGACTGTGTGGATCACAACAAACTGTGGCCAATTCTGAAACAGATGGGAATACCAGACCACCTTACCTGCCTCCTGAGAAATCTGTATGCAGGTCAAGAAGTAACAGTTAGAACTGGACATGGAACAACAGACTGGTTCCAAATTGGGAAAGAAGTATGTCAAGGCTGTATATTGTCACCCTGCTATTTAACTTATATGCAAAGTACATCATGTGAAATGCCAGGCTGGATTAAGCACAAGCTGGAATCAAGACTGCCAGGAGAAATATCAATAACCTCAGATACGCAAATGACACTACCCTTATGACAGAAAGCAAAGAAGAACTCTTGATGAAAGTGAAACAGGAGACTGAAAAAGTTAATTAAAAACTCAACATTCAAAAAACTAAGATCGTGGAATCTGGTCCCATCACTTCATGGGAAATAGATGGGGAAACAGTGGAAACAGTGGCATACTTTATCTTCTTAAGCTCCAAAATCTCTGCAGGTGGTGACTGCAGTCATGAAATTAAAGGACATTTGCTCCTTGGAAAAAAAGCTATGACCAACCTAGATAGCATATTCAAAAGCAGACACATTACTTTACCAACAAAGGTCTGTCTAGTCAAGCTATGGTTTTTCCAGTGGTCATGTATGGATGTGAGAGGTGGACTGTGAAGAAAGCTGATCGCCAAGAATTGATGCTTTTGAACTGTGGTGTTGGAGATGACTCTTGAGAGTCCCTTGGACTGCAAGGAGATCCAACAGGTCCATTCTAAAGAAGATTAGTCCTGACTATTCATTGGAAGGACTGATGCTGAAGCTGAAATTCTAATACTTTGGCCACCTGATGCGAAGAACCGATTCACTGGATAAACCCCTGATCCTGGGAAAGACTGAAGGCAGGAAGAGAAGGGGAAAACTGAGGATGAGATGGTTGGATGGCACCACCTACTTAATGGACATGTATTTGAGCAAGCTCAGGGAGTTGGTGATGAACACAGGAGCCAGCGTGCTACAGTCCGTGGGGTCACAAAGATTCGGACATGACTGAGCAACTAAACTGAACGGAATAATTAGCAATGTTGAACATCTTTTCATGTGCTTACTGGCCATTTCTTTTGAGAAATGTCTATTTAGGTCTTCTCATTTTTCAACTGGGTGGGTTTTTTTTTTTTTTTTTTGGTCTTTTGGGGTGTTTTCTTTGTAGAGTTGTATGAGCTGTTTGTATTTTTCTGGAAATTAAGTCCTTGTCAGTCACATTGTTTGCAAATATTTTCTCCCATTCTGTAGGCTGTCTTTCATTTTGTGTATGGTTCCCTTGCTGCACAAAAACTTTTTAGTTTGACTAGATCCCATTAGTTTGTTTTTATTGCTGTTGGTTTGGGAGACTGACCTAAGAAACCACTGTTGGAATTTACAGATATATGCAACTCTTACTATGAGGCACTAAGTAAATATGTGTAGGAAAACTAACCACATGTTTATAACTGCTGAGCCGAATGACAGGACATTATACTCTTTGCTCTGCTTGTGCATGTTTTTAAATTTTCCACATGCAACAGACTATACTGATCCTAATTCATGTGATTCCCTATATTCATGTCTTTCGTAGTGTCACTTTGCAGTCTGTCCCATTATAGGCGGAATATATTTCCATATCTTGACACTGGTCTCAACCATGACACCTGCTTTTGCCAGTGTAATGAGGCAGTGGTGACGGGGTGCCAAACCTTAAGCCAGTTTCATGTTTCCACTTATCTCCCGTGCTTCTGTCATCACCATGAAAACGCTGTGAGCTACTTACTGGTCCAAGCAAAAGATGAGAGTAGTGGAGCTCAGCTGAGCTCACCCACAAACTCTTGAGCAAGAAGTAGGCATCACTTGTTTTTCTGAAAATGTTTCTAAATCAACCTAAAGCAAATTTTTAAAAAAGCCATCTAACAGCAAAGCATTCATGGCAGGTTATGAATCAGTAACAAATTATGATTCTGCTTTCCCTGGCCATTTATAGTAGAAATATGTAAGAATGTATGGGAAATTGGACTAGATGGTTATTATCATGCTTAGTTCTTTATGACCAGGACTTCAAAATACATATTACAGTGAATCTTTGCCTTTAGAGGTTAAAATATAATTGCATACTTCTTTTTTGTAAGTGGGTAATGAACGAAGGAACTACATCAGGAAAGAGAAACCACTTAGAAGCACTATAAAATAACCTCTGGAAGGCCAAGCCTGGTGAACTCAAGAGATACCAGACTAGACATAATAATATGTCTCACAGACAAATTGATAGAAATTTTCTTTTATAATACCTGATAACAGTTTTCATATGAAAATAGTATACCAATGCCAAGGGTGCATTTTTAAAACATCCACTCTTGTTAAATCCACAATGCTTCAAATTCTATTTATTTTAATCAGCTTTACTATCCAATTATTTTTTAAAATTCAAACTGTACTACCAAATAAAGTAGTGGTTCATTTCTACTGTTTTATAAACCTATCTAAAAGAAGCCTGCTTGTCCACAAACCACATGCTATACTGATTAAAATACAGCTGAGTAAGATACTTTAAAAATATCTTAAGAATAAAACATTATATTGCAACTTTTTAAAACTTTGTTTTGCTATATCAAGTCTTATCTCTTACAAGCATCAAGTAGTCTATTATTACAGCTTAAGTATTCCAAGCTGCAGGAAGTGGGGAATACCAAAACCTATTAGGGGCTATCCTCTGATTTAGCAATTTCACTCCTGCTGCTGCTGCTAAGTCATTTCAATCGTGTCCGACTCTGTGTGACCCCATAGACGGCAGCCCACCAGGCTCCCCCGTCCCCGGGATTCTCTAGGCAAGAACACTGGAGTGGGTTGCCATTTCCTTCTCCAATGCATGAAAGTGAAAAGTGAAAGGGAAGTCGCTCAGTCGTGTCTGACTCTTAGCGACCCCACGAACTGCAGCCTACCAGGCTCCTCCGTTCATGGGATTTTCCAGGCAAGAGTACTGGAGTGGGGTGCCATTACCTTCTCCATATTTCACTCCTAGGTATTTACAAAAGAGAAATGAAAACCTATACCCTCAAAACTGGAAACAATCCCAACGGCCATCAATATACGAATGGATAAAAAATTCTGGTATATCCTTATAGTGGAATACTACATAACAATAAAAATGAACAAATCACTGATACACACAACACAGATAAAATCTCAAAGACATTATATTGTATAAAAGAAGCCAGAATCATTATATGATTCCACTGACGACACAAAATTCAAAAATGAACAAAACTAATGTACAGATACAGAAATCAGAGCAGTGGTGCTGAAGGAGTGGAGGAACTGACTGCCACGGGCACAAGGGAACTTTGGGAGTGCTGGAACTGTTCTGTATCTTCAATAGGGTAGAGATTACATGGGTACATGGATTTGTCAAAACTCAAACTGTATACTTAAAAGATCTGAGCACTTCACTACATGTGCATTTTATCTCTGTAACAATAAGCAAAAGAAATCACCTATTAGTGACCTTTTTCAAACTACTATTTCTCTCCACAAACTGAAAGACAATGCTACAACAAGCAACATAACCTCAGCCTTCAGGGGCACTGGTTGGTCAAGCTCTGCTATGCTGTCAATAACAAGGCTAACACTCAAAAGAGCCACTCCTGTTTCAAAACCAAAAATCTATCAAGTTAAATCCACTTAAGCAGACTGATTAATCACCCATTAAAAATTTATACTTTTATCCCTAAAGTTTTCTAGTCTAAATCAAGCTATATCCACTCAATGTATATCAATTACCTCTAAAAGAAATATCTTCTTCAGTCCAGTTCTAAGTCTTGTGCCTTATTTTGCTCAATCAGGTGTTGTACTTGGGAGGAATGTATCTCACAGCTCATTACAGTAAAGTAACAATATGAAAATGGTCCACTAAAATGTAATCTAGGATCTCAGTCCAAAAACTGACCACAAAAAAGCAAGTTTAGTAAAAAGGGAATGATAGGGAATTCCGATAATCCAGTGGTTAGGACTCTGAGCTTCCACTGAAGTGAGGACAGCTCTGACCTCTGGTCAAGGAACTTAGATCCCTCAAGCTACATGGTGTGGCAAAAAAAAAAAAGTAAACGGGTATACCAAAACTCATTCTACGAGGCCAGTATGGTCCTAATATCAAAACCAAAGATATCACAAGAAAACTCTAAGCCATTACCTCTTATGAATGTAGATGTAAAAATCAACAAAATTCTCAAGCCAAATCCAGAAACTTGTCTTTATTAATTAAAAAAATGATTGTTTGCCTGCACTAGGTCTTGTTGCTGCACACGCGTTTTCTCCAGTTGCAGGGAGCAGGGGGCCACTGTCTCCTTCCAGTGCTCGGGGTTCTCACTGCAGCGGCTTCTCTTGTTGCAGAGCACAGGGTCTAGACGGGAGGACTCAGGAGTTGTGGCGCACAGGCTTAGCTGCCCCATGGCATGTGGAATCTTCAAAGACCAAGAATGGAACCCATGTCCCCTGTGCTGGTAGGCGGATTCAACCACTGGACTGACAGGGAAGTCCATTCAGCAACTTATAAAAAAGGATTATACATCATTGCCAAGTGAGACTTATCCCAGGAATGTAAATTTGGTTTAACATCCAAAAATCAATCTAATATTAACATATCAACACAATGAACAACAAAAACCATATGATCATCTGACTACACAGAGAAAAGGCATTTGTCAAAAACCGTACATATTTTCATAATAAAAACAATCAAAAAACTAAGACTAGAAAGAAATGCCCTTAGTCTGTAAGACAGCATCTGTGAAAAACCCATAGCTAACATCACATTTAACAGTGAAAAACTAAATGCTTTCTTCCCCAACTAAGATCAAGAACCAGGATTTCTGCCCTCACCACTTGTATTCAAAAGTATGAGGTACTGTTGTGCTTCAAGTGCTCAGTCATGTCCGACTCTTTGTGACCTCATAGACTGCAGCACGCCAGGGTTCCCTGCCCTTCACCATCTCCTGGAGTGTGTTCAAACTCACGTTCATCAAGTCAGTGATGCTATCCAACCATCTTATCCTCTGTTGTCCCTTCCCCACCTGCCTTCAATCTTTCTGAGCATCAGGGTCTTTTCTAATGAGTCAGCTCTTCACATCAGGTGGCCAAAGTATTGGAGCTTCAACATCAGTCCTTCCAGTGAATCTTCAGAATTCGATTCCTTTAAAATTGACTGGTTTGATCTCCTTGCAGTACAAGGGATGACAGGATTTTATATACAGACAGTCCTAAGAGTTCTATTAATGCACTTAATAAATAGGTTCAGCAAGGTGGTAGGATACAAATAAATATACAAAAAGCAATTGTATACACTTGTAATGAACAAACCAAATAATTAAGATAAAATTCCACTTACAATAGCATCAAAAAGAATAAAACAATTTTACTAAAGAACTACAAAACCTATATTTAAAACCTATGTAATGTTTACATAGAACAATTTTATTAATTGTTTTATTAACATTAAACAATTACACAGAATAAAACAATTTTACTAAAGAACTACAAAGCCTATATTTTAAAAGCTATCCAATGTTTGGGTCAGAAAACTTCATACTGTTAAGATAGTACTGATCCCCATACTGATCCACAGATTCAACATGATCTCTATCGAAATCCTTTGCAGAAATTGATAAACATATCCTAAAACTCATACAGAAAGTCAAGGGATGCAGGAATAGCCAAAACAAGCTTAGAAAACAGAATACAGTTGGCAGACTCACAAGTCCTATCTTCAAAGTTACAAAATCAAGATAATGGGATACCGGCAAAAGGACAGACATGTAGATCAACAGAACAAAACAGAGTCCAAAAATAAACGATAAACTGATTTCCAACAAAGGTGCCAAGATCATTCAAAAGTAACAGGTTTTTCAAAAAATCGGTACTGCAACAGTGCATGCGTGCTCAGTCGCTTCAGTAACATCTAACTCTCTGCAACTTCATGGACTATACCCCCCAGGCGCTTCACGCCATGGAATTTTCCAGGCAAGAATACTGGACTGGGTTGCCATTCCATTCTCCAGGGGATCTTCTGGACCCAGGGACTGAACCCACATCTCCTGCGGCTCCTGCACTGGCAGGCAGAATCTTTACCACTGAGCCACCAGGGAAGCCCAACAGTGGAGAGCCACAAATTAAAAAATAAATAAAGCTGGTACTTTACCTTATAGCAAACAAAGACTAGCTAAAAATGGATCAAAAACCTAAATATAAAACTAAGCTAAAATTATAAAGCTTTTAAAAAGCATAGGCAATTTCACAAATCTTCATGATCTTGAATTAAGTATTTTTCAGATATGACACCAAAAGCAGTGACAAAATTTTAAAAAAATAAGTAGTACTTCATCAAAATTAAAAGCTTTTATTCGTAAGAAGCATTAAGAAAGTGAAAAACAACCCGAAGAATTGCAGAAAATATCTGCAAATCATATTTCTGAAAAGATTTGTCACTAAAATATTGAATTCTTACAATTCAATAAAGACAAACAACCCACCTTCAAAATGGGCAAAAGAGCTGAACAGACATTTCTTCCAAGAAAATATACAAATGGTCAAGAAGCACACAAAAAACATGTTTATGATCATCTGTCACTGCTGCTGCTACTGCTGCTAAGTCGCTTCAGTCGTGTCCGACTGTGAGACCCCATAGACGGCAGCCCAGGAGGCTCCCCAGTCCCTGGGATTCTCCAGGCAAAAGTACTGGAGTGGGGTGCCATTGCCTTCTCCACATCTGTCATTAGGGAAATGCAAATCAAAACCACAATGAAATACCACTTCATATTCACTATGATGGTTATAATCAAAGACATGTGTTGGCAAGGATTTGAAGAAACTGGAATCTCATATACTGTCAGAATTGTAAAATACTGCAGCCACTTTGGAAAACAGTTTGACAGTTCACCAAAAGGTTAAACATAAAATTACCACAGTGCTCAGTCGTGTTCCCACTCTTTGTGACCCTATGGACTGTAGCCCACAAGGCTCCTCTGTCCATGACCCAGCAATTCTGCTTCTAGGTATATACCCTTGAAAATGAAGTTATTTTTATATAAAAATCTATACAGAAATATTCATAGCAACACTATCCATAACAGCCAAAGAATGTAAACAATCCAACGTCCATCCACTGATGAATGGATAAATAAAAGGTGCTATATCCAGACAACGGAATATTGGAGGGACTTCCCTGGTGGCTCAGACGGTAAAGCATCTGTCTACAATGCAGGAGACCCGGGTTCGATCCCTGGGTCGGGAAGATCCCCTGGAGAAGGAAATGGCAATCCACTCCAGTGCTATTGCCTGGAAAATCCCATGGACAGAGGAGCCTGGTAGGCTACAGTCCATGGGGTGGCAACGAGTCAGACACCACTGTATATCCATACAATGGAATATTATTTGCTAATAAAAAGGAACAAGGTACTTACACATGGATGAACTTTGAAAGTATTATGCTAGGTCTCACAAGAGACCACATATTCTAAGATTCTAGTCATATAAAATGTCCAAAGTGGGCAAATCTAGAGACAGAACAGAGGCCAGTGGTCGCCCACAGTTGGGAGGGAGAGGCAGGCGTGTGCTGTCACTTCAGTTGTGCCCGACTCTTTGCAACCCCAGGGACTGTAGTTTGCCAGGCTCCTCTGTCCACGGGATTCTCCAGGCAGGAATACTGTAGTGGATTGCCATGCCCTCTTCGAGGGGATCTTCCTGACCCAGGGACTGAACTTGCATCTCTTATATAAGTCTCCTGCATTGGCAAGCGGATTCTTTACCACTAGCGCCACCTGGGAAACCCTGGGAGAGGCCAGGTAGGGGAAAATGAGGACTGATTGCTAAAGGATACAGAATTTCTTCTGGGGATAATGAGAATGTTTTAAAATTGACTGTGGTGATAGTTGCACAAATCTGTGCATATACTAATAACTATTGAATTGTGCTCTTTAAATGGAGTGAATTTTATGGTATTTGAATCATATCTCAAGCTGTTGTACAGTAGAATCTACCTGGTAGATACAGATGCCGACTAAAACTTCTTTCAACTTGCTTGTCGTTTCGAAATTTTTCATGAAATGTTAAAGGAGGGGGAAAAAAATCACAGCATAAAAATGTTTTACTATTGCCAGTAATACATCAAAACAATGATCTATCTACAATCTACTAAGAGTCTCCCAAATTAGAGATTGTTCACTGAAAATTTGTTCAAAGCAGATTTTAGAATTCTGTAGTCCCTGGCTTACATTCACAATAACACTCAGAGGCTAAGAATTAGTTCTCCAAATTACAGACAAGGTCCTACTGCTGCTTAGTCACTTCAGTTGTGTCCGACTCTGTGCGACCCCATAGACGGCAGCCCACCAGTCTCCGCCGTCCCTGGGATTTTCCAGGCAAGAACACTAGAGTGGGTTGCCATTTCCTTCTCCAATGCATGAAAGTGAAAAGTGAAAGTGAAGTAGCTCAGTCGTGTTCAACTCCTAGCGACCCCATGGACTGCAGCCTTCCAGGATCCTCTGTCGATGGGATTTGCCAGGCAAGAGTACCGGACTGGGGTGCCACTGCCTTCTCCACAGACAAGGTGAGGGTGACTTAATTTTACATAAACCTCCATACGTTTTGAGAATGAAAAAGGTTCTGTTCTCCAGTTGATGAACAAGAGAAACGGAATTTCACATGTCCAGGCAGTTTTAAAAGTTTGGAAAATGTCCTCTGTAAATGTTATGGCAGACTAGAACAGATTATTTTACCTTTTGGTCAGTTTCAACACTGCTGGTTCTCAACGTTTAGAGTTAACTTTGGCACTCAATTTTTAAGTTCTGAATAACTCTCAGAATAGGTACTAATTTAGAAAACAAAACTTTTAATGTATACACATTAGGCTTGAAATTTAGCCAAATTTTAAATACAGTCACTGCTGCTGCTGCTGCTAAGTCGCTTCAGTCGTGTCCGACTC
The DNA here is from genome assembly GCA_006410675.1 of Oreotragus oreotragus. Taxonomy (NCBI): domain Eukaryota; kingdom Metazoa; phylum Chordata; class Mammalia; order Artiodactyla; family Bovidae; genus Oreotragus; species Oreotragus oreotragus. The sequence continues at coordinate 47,510 of SJYX01016607.1, forward strand.
TGTGTGACCCCATAGACGGCAGCCCACCAGGCTCCCCCATCCCTGGGGTTCTCCAGGCAAGAATACTGGAGTGGGTTGTCATTTCCTTCTCCAATGCATGAAAGAGAAAAGTGAAAGTGAAGTCGCTCAGTCTGTCCAACTGTTAGCGACCCCATGGACTGCAGCCCACCAGGCTACTCCGTCCATTGGATTTTCCAGGCAAGAGTACTGGGGTGGGGTGCCGTTGCCTTCCCCGAATACAGTCACTAGACAAATCAAAATTCAAATTCAGGATGATGTACTCCGTAACTGAAGTGACCACATGGCCCAGTTTGCCCAGAACTGTCCTAATTTACACCTGTTATTCCAACAGCTGACCCAATGTAACATATATCGCATGCCTTTCATTTTTAACATATTATTATGAATAACTGCATTACAGTAAGATAGTATGGATTTATTATACTTCCACCTTCTGCCATGGCTTTGCCTAGTACTCTGTTGAAGTGCAGGTGCAGTGAATAGAGTTCTCATTTTAACTTCTGGTTCACTCTAAAAGCCAACCGCTGAGAACCCATCTCTCTTTCCTGACATTTTCCTGATAAAATGAAGTACAAAGTACACTTAGAACTTGGACACTACAATTACTGATAGCTAACTATCCAGTCATGGGTGCTAATAGAAGGAATGTCTGAAGCTGCTGTTCTGGCCAGCCACCTGGTGTAGCTGCCAGTAATACCATTGCCATTCTTCAGGTTGCAAAATGTACATGACCTCCAGGCCTCTATCAGCTGAGTCAGTGGGATATACAGCTGTTTGTGAAATACATGCAGGAATGAGACTGTGTGTTCCTGTGCAAAATGCTCAGAGAGAGCAATCTGAACTTATACTACAGTAGTTTTGCCATTTATTTAACTGGATTTACACAACACAACAAATTTTTTAAATAATATTTTACAACAATTATTAGAAATTTAAACGATTTTAGCATCTCCTTTTATGTTCAAGTGCCCCAGTTTACACAAAGAGTATATGGTCACACTACTATAAACAAACACCTTATTCCCTATAAAGTTGTAGTGGACCATATTAGTCTATAAATCTAAACTGAACCACATAAAGTATCTACTAGGTCCTCAGAACCATTAACCTGAAGGGATGGCAGGTAAGAGTCAGCCAGCAAGAAATCCAACTAATACCACAACTATTTTTTTTAACCAATGTGATTCTTGTAACAAATTGAAAAAAAAAAAAAACTATTCCACAACAAGCAAGAATAGTCCACACCTGGAACTATATATGTGATCACAAAAGATTCTAAGTTCTATTACTTCTTTGTTGGTTCACAAAGTGCTTCAAAATCACGTATTAACCCTGAGGAGTTTAGGTTAGAAGGAGGCATGAAAATAGTTTAAGCACCGTGCTGTGCTAGGTCGCTTCAGCTGTGTCTGACTCTTTGCAACCCTGTGGACTGCAGCCTTCGGAGCTCCTCTGTCCATGGGATTCACCAGGCAAGAACACTGGAGTGGATTACCAAGACCTACTTCAGGGGATCTTCCCCACCCAGGGATAGAACCTTTATCTCTTAAATCTCCTGCACTGGCAGGTGGGTTCTTTACCACTTTGCCACCTGGGAAGCCCTTAAGTACCCGTAACAAAGGAGAATTTCATCATTTTGGATATCAAATAATTATTCATTCCTTTCTCCAAACAGCACTGATTAATATATGTCATTAAAGAGACTTAAAAAGTATCAAAGACATTAGAATAAGTATAGGACAAATCTGTATTTTTAAAAAATTATTAAAAGACAATTATTATCCGTAATTGACAAGTTGGCCCATGCTAAATTAAAGACAAAGTCATCTGAGATTCCTGGAGGAATTTCAAAACCTTTCAAGTCTAAGAACAGAGAAACAATTAAAAAACAAAACAAAACAAAAACACACCATTCCTTTTGTCTAGCTCTTAGTCTAGGTGAATACCTTAACAGATGAGATGAAATCTGAAAGGGGAAAAAAAAAATCCACTTTGACCTTTGAAATAAATGTACTATAGGGTGGGAAAGATCCCCTGGAGAAGAAATTGCAACTCCAATATTCTCATCAGGAAAATCCCAAGGACAGAAGAGCCTCGTGGACTATAATCCATAGGGTCGAAAAGTGTCAGTTGGACACAACTGAATGACTAAGCACAGCACAATAGGGTTACCTGTATAAAGGATAGTTGTTCAAAGTATCCCACATAAAAATCTCAGATCATCTTTCCATGCAATTCAAAACTTAAATTTTAAAATGCAAATTTAAAATTTCAACATTAGATATCACTAACGATCCTATATATCACTAAAGATCCTATATATATATATATATACATACATACATACATACATATATATAAAGACCTATATGCAGGTCAGGAAGCAACAGTTAGAACTGGACATGGAACAACAGACTGGTTCCAAAGAGGAAAAGGATTATGTCAAGGCTGTATATTGTCACCCTGCTTATTGAACTTATATGCAGAGTACATCATGAGAAACGCTGGACTGGAAGAAACACAAGCTGGAATCAAGATTGCCGGGAGAAATATCAATAACCTCAGATATGCAGATGACACCACCCTTATGGCAGAAAGTGAAGAGGAACTAAAAAGCCTCGATGAAAGTGAAAGTGGAGAGTGAAAAAGTTGGTTTAAAGTTCAACATTCAGAAAACGAAGAAGATCATGGCATCTGGTCCCATCACTCCATGGCAAACAGATGGGGAAACAGTGGAAACAGTG
>SJYX01016607.1:50544-60669 GCA_006410675.1 Oreotragus oreotragus
CTTACTCCTTGGAAGAAAAGTTATGACCAACCTGGATAGTATATTCAAAAGCAGAGACATTGCCGACTAAGGTCCGTCTAGTCAAGGCTATGGTTTTTCCTGTGGTCATGTTTGGATGTGAGAGTTGGACTGTGAAGAAAGCTGAGCGCCGAAGAATTGATGCTTTTGAACTGTGGTGTTGGAGAAGACTCTTGAGAGTCCCTTGGACTGCAAGGAGATCCAACCAGTCCATTCTGAAGGAGATCAACCCTGGGATTTCTTTGGAAGGAATGATGCTAAAGCTGAAGCTCTAGTACTTTGGCCACCTCATGCGAAGAGTTGACTCACTGGAAGACTCTGATGCTGGGAGGGATTGGGGGCAGGAGGAAAAGGGGACGACAGTGGATGAGATGGCTGGATGGCATCACTGACTGGATGGACGTGAGTCTGGGTGAACTCCGGGAGTTGGTGATGGACAGGGAGGCCTGGCGTGCTGCGATTCATTGCTGCGATTCATGGGGTCGCAAAGAGTCGGACACGAGCGAGCGACAGAACTGAACTGAAAGATCCTATATAACATGCAATTAACAGTATTTATTTTTTAAAAAACCTTTAATCCAAGTACAATATACCCTAGTCAACATCTCAGTGAAAGTAGTAGGGCAGATCCTACCTCTATTCCAACCAAATGAGTTTAAGGCTTAAGACTTCCCTGGTGGCACAGTGGATTAGAATCTACCTGTCAATGCATGGGTTTGAGCCCTAGTCCGGGAAGATTGCACAGGCAGTGAGCAACTAAGCCCATGCACCACAACTACTGAGCCCAAGTGCCACAACTAATGAAGCCCAAGCACCTGGAGATTGTGCCTCGCAACAGGAGGAGCCACAATGAGAAGTCCATGCACTGCAAGTTTGAGTAGCTAGACCCCTCTCACAAGTAGAGAAAGCCAGTACAAAAGCAATGAAGACTCTGAGCAGCCAAAAGAAAGTGTCTAAGGCTTAGATGGGACCAAAAGTGGAAAATCTGACAAGCAGTTCAAAGAGCATTACTCTCACAATCTTGCCTTAATAATATTGAAAAAAGTCACTAATATTTGCTATATACATATATTCATATATATCACTGAATGGTTGTAAAAAGTTTTTAAAGAAGAGCTGACTGCCTATGCTCTTGTTCATATGAGATCGTAACTAAATAATATTATGTCAGGTCTTTAAGGAAAAGAATACTCTCTGCCTTGGATGCTTAACCTAACTAGCCCTGAAGAAAAAAAGAAAAGCCAGATTCTAATTCCAGCTGTTTTTTCATCTTAGGAAGCTAGAAAACATAAAGATACTTTCCAGCTCTAAAATGATACTCTGTGGATAAAACTAATGAAAATACTTTTAAGAATTTAGGTAGGTCTCTCCTTAATGTCTACCAAGCAGAAACGTTATTTTAGAAAAAAAAAAAAACCCTGAAAAATACTGAAATGTACAATAGGACTCAAAATCAGCTCTTTCCCCATTCTCATTTACCAACTAGGACTTACAGCTATCAGAGGCACAACATATGTACAAAGTAAGCCTGGGTCCAGTACTTGTATTTTATGCCAGAAAGAAAGCTGCTTCAGTAGTAAGCTATAGAAAATAGATGCCTACTTAGATTTCTGGGTGGACTGTCAGAATATCATATTTAACCCACTTTACTATGCATATTCCCCCATATTTAAACATTTCTTTACCTGACATGTTCCTTATGATCAACGACATATCACTGTTTACACCACCATTTACAGAGATTTTTTTCCCCTCTTTAGGAGCGTATGAAATAATCATAGATTTGATGAAATGTTATTTTCCTGGATTGCTCCTCCTGAAAATGCTTTCGACTGACATCTAATTGTTAGCAAAGTTCAAAAACAAACAAAAACAAAAACACGGTTAGCTTTCATGTGCTTTCAATGCCTGAGGTCCAGGTTGGATCCCTGATCTGGGAACTTACATCCCAGCCATGCAGCATGGGCAAAAAAAACAGAAAAGCCACATGTCTGATTATACTACAAAACCACCCTAAAATAAAGGAAATCAGCGATTCACCGGAGTCTCAGCGGTATCAATCTGGTAAGATTCTCTGTAAAATTCCAGTTGAATGACACAAAAACATACCAGCTAGAAAAAATAGTGTAGTTCTTTACACCTGAGTCAAGTAAAGTAATTTGGAAACTGAATTTTTAACTTTCTGCTGTCACTTAATTTTGGAAAATACTGTTTTCAAATCAGCACATATTTTTCAAAGTCTGCAAATTAGGTTTGAATCCTAATAGTCATTTCCTTTACCAGCACAAAGATGACTCTTTTCAACGATTTTACGACTCAAAATTAAAGAGAAGAAAAATGCTTTGTAAGTTAACTTGTGTACACGAAAGAGCTGTACGTTAAGATTTACAGAAGCTTCTTTTAAAATCTTCAGAAAGATTTCCAACTAGTCTGAGCATCAGTTTCCCCGGTTTAGAAGTTTATTGGATAGCTTATAATCTTTACTCATTTGTTTAACAAATAACTTTTTTGAATATTTATAGAGACTAAGCAATTATTCACGGAGAGGGCTAAGATGTGACGAGGCACCATCTTTATAAGAGAATGCTGCCTGAAAAGGCACTACCTGACGTCTAAAATTCCACACACCTGAATGAAACGTAGCCAGGCCCTAAACAGCGTATGTAAGAGGCACACCTGGCTTAAGTCTAAATCCCGATTCAAAACTGCAGTTTCCCGCTAACATGGACTGTGCGGGTCTGAAAGAACTCCGGGCCAACGAAAATTTTAACACAGAAGTGAAAGCGAAGGTGCTCAGTTCGGAAGCGAGACGAAAAGAGGGTCTAAAGAAAAAGTGAGTCGGAGGTGACGAGCAACGCAGCGGCGGCCCAAACTGCTCTCTCCACTCCGCACCTCGAGTTAACTTCCCCAGCACCCGGGACTCGCGACCTCCCCGGCCCCAGGGCGCGGTGGCGGCGGCCGGCGTACGTGAGGGGCTCCCCAAGGCCCCGCGCCGGTCCCACCGTGCAAAATTAGGAGTGGGCGGGGCTGGACACAGGCTCCTTTCCTCGGAGAAGACTGGGGGAGGGGAACGGCGTGCGCGACCCTCCCGCCACCGGATCCGACGGGGGGAGGGGGCCGCTGACCGGCGGGGGCGGGGGTGGATGGCCACACGGCCTCACCCAGGGCCGGCCCCGCCGCGCCGGACCCCAAGGCCGACGTGGGGGGATTGGGCTAGCCTCGCCGAAGGCAGGCGGGAAACCGGGTGGCGGGAAGACGGAGGCCGGCCCAGCGCGAATGCCGCACGCGAGGCCCTGACCCTACCCCGCCTTCGGTGGGCCCGCAGAGCGCCACAAAAGGCTCCCTGGCTCCCGAAGGGACGGGGTGGGGGCTGAGGAAGCCCCCTCACTCACTCGCTCGCTCACTCACTGACACACACACTCGCTCACTCGCTCACTCACTCACACACACACACCCGCTCGCCTCCCTACCCCCACTCTCGGGCCGCCCTCCGCGGGCGCCCCACAGCAACACCGGGAGGCGGGGGCCAGCGGCTCGGCCGCGGAAAGCTGACGCCCTCCCCGACGCCCAGAGCTCGGCGGGCGCGGGAACCCCGACACGCAGACAAAAATCAACAAAGCACCTGCCGCTCCCGAGGAGAAAACAAGCCACAGGCCCCGACCGCCCGCTCTCCGACACGCCGCTGCCCGGGCCGCAGGGCTGCGCTGGCGGGCTAGGGGGAGGAAGCAGGGAAAGGCTCCACGCGGTGACTCCCCGGCCCCGGAGCCTTGCCTCCGTCCGGAAGCGGTGAGGCAGGGGCCCCCCACGCCAGAGACTGACCTTGGAGTCTCCGTTGCACAGAGCCATCGGGGCTGGGGCCGCGGCGGCGGCGGCGGCGACCAGAGATGAGACGGGGCGGGAGAGGGCCGCGAGGGTCGACGCCACGGACCACGACTAAGAAGAAGGCCTGGTCGAGGAGCGGACGGGCAAGAGGCGCGGAGAGCAGCTAGCTGCCTGCGAAGCGCCGAGTAGAGCAGCAGCCGCGGAGCGCGGGCCCCAGCGCCGCGGGAGAGCAGACCAGCAGCGCGCACGCTGCCCCCGCCTCCTGCTTCCGCCCCGGCCGGCCACTGGGAGGAGCCAGAGCCCGTGTGGCTAGGCTGCCGAGCGGCGAACACCCGCAGCTGCCGCGGCAGCCACCGAATAAGCCCGCCTCTGGAGGAGGACACTTCGGCGTCCGGCCCCGCCTCCAGATCCGTCCCTACCGCCGAGGCCCGCCCCCAGGAAAAGAAACCCAGGGATCTCCAGTCCGCCCGCCCGATGAGAGGCGGGGCCTGCGGCTCATAGCCCCGCCCGCACCCCGCTCTGGCCCGCCCTTGGAAGGAGGAGCCGGCGGCGACAAGCTTAGCTGCCCCTGTCCCGCCTCCGCACCCGGCAGCCCGCTTGGCTTCGAGGGCGTGTGGCGCTTTACCCCACCCCCGGCCACTAAAGCCGGCCTTGGATGGAAAGCCAAGCCGCAGTCCGCTTGCTGTTTGCCGGCCGGCCTGCAGCCTTGGACGGCTGTGAGAGACTTGTGGCCCTGAGAAGGAGGCCTCCAGAGAAGCTGGGTCTCTGGGGAACGTTTACCGGGTGGTGCGGCCTCATCTCAGGTTGCGGCCCATGGAGGAGGCCAAAGCTGCTTTGAAGAGTTTCTTGGTGACAGCCGTGGGCTTAAAAGTGATATTTGATCACTTAGGTCCCTCAGAAGTTCTACATCGGATGCAGAATTTTCAAAAGGAAGGGGTTTGGGAGTGGCAATCTGATGGAAAACTGAACCCGAGGACAGGAGCTCTGCAGCAGTGGTTTTTTTTGTTTTTTGTTTTTTTATTTTGTGGGGAAGAGGGAGCAGTTTTTCCAGCTACTCCATGGCATCCATCAATGCAAGGTATTATAGTTCCTTGAATTTGGTCACCTAGGGATCTAAATCAGGATTGGGGTATAAATAATAACACTTGCAGCAGCTTCAGTTTACAAAGCCCTTTAACATTCAGTCATTTATAATACAGGCAACATTTGCTGAGCTCATGCTATGTGTCAAACTAGTCCAGGTATTAAAGGGCTAAAGTAAGACAGCCCAAACTTCGAAAATCTCATTTTATTCTAACTAATCCCATGGAAGTAGTGCAGTAAGATTGATGTTCTTATACACTTTTACTAATAAGAAAATTGAGGCTCTTTGAGATTATGTGCTTCTCCCTCAAGAGGCTCCTGATCTGGGAAAGAATAGACAGTTTGTTAGTAAAACATTTACATGAACAAAAGGCCCAAGGCCTTCCTAGACTTCAGACTCAAAGAAAGTATTTTATTTACCTTTTTTTGAGGAGAAAAATGGATACTTGAACTGTCTAAAGCCACGGGGATTGTGTTCTGTTGATAGGTCTGAGTGAACAAACCAGAGAACAGTGTCGTAACCAATAGGAGAAGTGCATCAACAGCCACCTGGAATGGAATGGAATGTGATGTGCTGGCATTAAAGATTGGTTAAACCTTACTGGTGTTAGATAATGCCTAGTTTAAATAGATTCTAGTGGTCACTTGTGCTTATGGCTAAGAACATCAGCATATACCACAATCCTTATAGCTTAAGTCTTCTGCAACTTTTGACTCTGTTCACCCCTTCCTCCTTGAAAATGGATTTCCTTACAAGGCACCATAGATCTGTCTTTTCACCTCCATGATTGTTCTCCATCACCTTTTCTTGTCGCTCTTCCTGTGTCCTACAGAAGGAAACTTAAGTATTGGTTTTCTTCAGTATTTCCATTCCTAGCCCTCTTCTCATCTTATTGCTCACCTGTTTTCCCTAGGGCACTTATTTAAAAATACAGACTTGCTTAAAAACACTTTGATAGACTCTATCATGACAGCTGTCTCTTCTGAGCCCCAGGTCCCTATTAGAGTGTATACCCCCAGTTAGATGTTCAGTGTCATAGTGGGTCCTAAACTCAAGTCCAAAACACAGTGTTGTTCAAGACTGTTCTTGCTAGTTTTCTGTTCATTCGTTCTATCAAGTATTGAAAGAAGGACATTAACATTTCCAAACATAATTGTGATTTTATCAGATTCTTATAGTTCTATCAGTTTTTGCTTTATGTATTTTGAAGTTCTGTTTTTAGGGTCATAAATGTTTGCATGTGTGCTAGTTACTTCAGTCATGTCCGACTCTTTGTGACCCCAGACCACCAGTCTCTTCTGTCCCTAGGATTTTCCAGGCAAGAATACTAGAGTGGGTAGCCGTTGCCTTCTCCAGGGGATCTTCCAGATCCAGGGATCGAACCCCAGCCTCCTGCATAGCATGCAGATTTTTAACCAGCTGAGCCACCAAAGCCCCATAAATGTTTAGGGTCATTATTGATCCCTTTATAGTTTTATAGGATGATATTTTTTAGATTCCCAGTAATATTCTTCATGCTGACATTTACTTTGTCCAGTATTAAAATATTGAACTTTGCTTTCTTGATTGGTTCTTGGCCTGATATATTTTTTGCAACTGATTATACTGTTCCGTGTCTTTATGCTTAAATGTTTCTTGTAGATAGCATATAATTGGGTCTTGCTTTAATCGAGTGTTTGTATCATTTACAGTTAAATGTGTTTATCGATATGGTTAACTTTATTTAATCTGGAGATTTTTCAAGGCAGTAAGCTGGGGCAGTTGAAGGGCTCTTCTCTTTTGTGCCCTGTCTCTCAGTGATCACTGTCCTTTGTTGCTCAATACCCAGTATCTTGAAACCATTGTTGCATACATTTTGTTGTTCCCAGAAGGGCACATCCAGTTCCTTACTCCATTTTTGGCAGAAATGAAAGTCTTTTAATGATTAATTGTGGTATCTCAAACCTATAATGTCTTCCTTCCGTTACTGGTCCTATCATACTGTTATATGATTATTAAGGTTAACGGTGAAGATTGCCCTGAATTCAGAACAACTTAGGCAACATAGAGTAGTGATGCTGATTCTTACAAATGTAATTGTGTGGTTTCTGGGACCAACACGTTTTTTGTATTTGAGTTTTCTTAATTTTATTTTTAATTGGAGGCTAATTGCTTTACAATGCTGTGTTGGTTTCCTGCTGTACAAGAACGTGAGTCAGCCATAAGTATACATATATCCTCACCCTCCTGAGCCTCCCTCCTGCTGGAACCAACACATTTTAAAAGAAACATTTCAGAAACTCCACAGAAAGAAAATTTATATGACTTTTCAGATCTGGTGAGTATCATAAAATATTTCAGGTATAATCCATGGTCATCCCACTTCATCTTTCAAATATGTAATATTTTAAAATCTCCTATTAACAAAAAAATTAACTTTTGAGTTTATGAAGAATATTAGGTGTAAGCTTAAAATGTAGAAGGAAGTACATAGGTTTTTCAAAACCCTTTTAGGATGATTGTTGTTGAGTCATTAAATCACGTCCGACTCTATGCAACCCCATGAACTATAGCACAGAATTTGATCAAAATTATGTCCATTGAGTTAGTAATACCATCTAAGCATCTCACCCTCTGCCCTCCCCCTCCTTCTGCCTTCAATCTTGCCCAGCATCAAGGTCTTTTCCAATGAGTCAGCTCTTCGAATCAGATGGCCAAAGCATTGGAGCTTCAATTTCAGCATCAGTCCTTCCAATGAATATTCAGGGTTGATTTCCTTTAAGATAGACTGGTTTGATCTCCTTGCAGTCCAAGGGACTCTCAAGAGTCATCTCCACAGTTAGAAAGCATCAATTCTTTGACACTCAGCCTTCTTTCTGTCCAGCTCTCACATCCTTATGACTACTGGAAAAACTATAGCTTTGACTAGGCAGGCCTTTGTCAGCAAAGTGATCTCTGCTTTTTAATACGCAGTCCAGGTCTGTCACAGCTTTCCCTCCAAGGAGCAAGTGTCCCTTAATTTCACAGCTGCAGTCACCATCTGCACCGATTCTGGAGCCCAAGAAAATAAAATCTGTCACTACTTCCACTTTTCCCCCTCTATCTGCCATGAAGTTATGGGACCGGATGCCATAATCTTATTCTTCCCAATGTTGAGTTTCAAGCCAGCTTCTCCACTCTCCACTTTCACCCTCATCAAGAGGCTCTTTACTTCCTCTTCACTTTCTGCCATTAGAGTGGTATCATCTGCATATCTGAGATTGTTGATATTTCTCCCAACAATCTCGATTGCAGCTTGTGACTCATCCAGCCCAGCATTTCACATGATATACTCTCCATATAAGTCAAATAAGCAGGGTGACAGTATACAGCCTTGTGGTAGTCCTTTCCCAATTTTGAACCAGTCAGTTGTTCTATGTCCAGTTCTAACCATTGCTTCTTGACCTGCACACAGGTTTCTCAAGAGGCAGGTAAGATGGTCTGGTATTCCCATCTCTTTAAGAATTTTCCACAGTTTGTTGTGATTGACACAGTCAAAGGTTTTAGTGTAGTCAGTGAAGCAGAAGTAGATGTTTTTCTGGAATTCCTTTGGTTTCTCCATAATCCAAATAATGTTGGCAGTTTGTGAGTTTTTAAAAAAAAAATTCTGAAAACAGCTGTTCTAAATCTGATCATAAATCCTTTGTCCAAAATCTTCTTAATAGCTCCCCATTGCTCTTGGGATAAACTCCAGACTTCTAGCATTTCTTGCTTGGTACTTGGAGACTTGGCCAGTCCCTGTTTACTTTGTAACCTGCTCTGATCACTGCCCCTCTCACTGTCTCTCTAGCCATATCAAACTGCCTTCATTCCTTAAATGTGACACGTTCTGTCTTGACTTGGGCCTTTTGCACATAAATATCTCTGGTCTAGAATATTTCTGTCCCCTCCCCACAACTCTGAAGTCTTGAGTTTGATTTCTCTTCATCTGTTTTGCTCCGGTAACCCTTTGTCCTTCATTATTACTCACCCCCCTCTATAATGTTTACCATTCACTTATTTCTGTCCACAGAAAAGCGCTGGAAACAATATCAACCCAGTAGCAACAAGCAAACCTAACACTCAGACCCTGGTTTCTAAATAGCAGTCTCCAGCAAGAGGAATAAGGACTTCTTGGAAAAATAGCTAATTTCAGGATGGAGGCAGGGACAAAGTGACCAGGAATATCTTTTTGTGCAAGAAAGGAAGTGCTCAGAGAATGATAGGAACATTTCAGAGGGACACAGAATTCACTTAGAAAGAATTTTACTGGCCAAATCTGGAGCAGTATACTGAAATAGTGATTATAAACAGAGTATATTTTCTGAATAAATTAAGAATACATCAGTCTATAATGATATAGATAAATGAATGAGTAAATGGAAAAAAACACTTTCTTAAATATGTCAACTAATAAAACTCAAAGGATTGAGTTAGAAAATCATTATTTGTACACTCTATATAAAATAGTCAACAAGAACCTACTGTACAGGGAATCCTACACAATATTCTGTAATAACCTATATGGGAAAAGAATCTGAAAAATGTGGATATATGTATATGTATAACTGAATCACTTTGCTATCCACCTGAAACTAACGCAACATTGTAAATCAACTATCCACCAACATAAAATAGAAATTAAATTTAGAAAGATCATCATTTGGCAAACATCATAGAAATAATAGATTCAGACAAGAAACATCACTGGATGGTAAAATTCATGGATGAAAATGCAGGATCAAGAACAGGTTTATTTACATTGTCTCAAAATAATAATTACACAAGGAAAATAATAACTTTACAGTGGAGAAACTTGAGGAAACTCCTTTCTCAAGTGATAGAAGTTAGCATCAACAGTAGTGGAAAAATCAATGTGTATCATCTGATGGATGCAGTAAGCCAACCATAGTATTACTTCAGTAGTGTTTGCCTTGGGGAAGGCAATGGCACCCCACCCCAGTACTCTTGCCTGGAAAATCCAATGGACGGAGTAGCCTGGTGGGCTGCAGTCCATGGGGTCGCTAACAGTCGGACAGACTGAGCGACTTCACTTTCACTTTTCTCTTTCATGCATTGGAGAAGGAAATGGCAACCCACTCCAGTATTCTTGCCTGGAGAATCCCAGGGACGGGGGAGCCTGGTGGGCTGCCATCTATGGGGTCACACAGAGTCAGACACGACTGAAGTGACTTAGCAGCAGC
>SJYX01016607.1:62026-110918 GCA_006410675.1 Oreotragus oreotragus
GGGAGGAGCCAGAGCCCGTGTGGCTAGGCTGCCGAGCGGCGAACACCCGCAGCTGCCGCGGCAGCCACCGAATAAGCCCGCCTCTGGAGGAGGACACTTCGGCGTCCGGCCCCGCCTCCAGATCCGTCCCTACCGCCGAGGCCCGCCCCCAGGAAAAGAAACCCAGGGATCTCCAGTCCGCCCGCCCGATGAGAGGCGGGGCCTGCGGCTCATAGCCCCGCCCGCACCCCGCTCTGGCCCGCCCTTGGAAGGAGGAGCCGGCGGCGACAAGCTTAGCTGCCCCTGTCCCGCCTCCGCACCCGGCAGCCCGCTTGGCTTCGAGGGCGTGTGGCGCTTTACCCCACCCCCGGCCACTAAAGCCGGCCTTGGATGGAAAGCCAAGCCGCAGTCCGCTTGCTGTTTGCCGGCCGGCCTGCAGCCTTGGACGGCTGTGAGAGACTTGTGGCCCTGAGAAGGAGGCCTCCAGAGAAGCTGGGTCTCTGGGGAACGTTTACCGGGTGGTGCGGCCTCATCTCAGGTTGCGGCCCATGGAGGAGGCCAAAGCTGCTTTGAAGAGTTTCTTGGTGACAGCCGTGGGCTTAAAAGTGATATTTGATCACTTAGGTCCCTCAGAAGTTCTACATCGGATGCAGAATTTTCAAAAGGAAGGGGTTTGGGAGTGGCAATCTGATGGAAAACTGAACCCGAGGACAGGAGCTCTGCAGCAGTGGTTTTTTTTGTTTTTTGTTTTTTTATTTTGTGGGGAAGAGGGAGCAGTTTTTCCAGCTACTCCATGGCATCCATCAATGCAAGGTATTATAGTTCCTTGAATTTGGTCACCTAGGGATCTAAATCAGGATTGGGGTATAAATAATAACACTTGCAGCAGCTTCAGTTTACAAAGCCCTTTAACATTCAGTNCTCCATGGCATCCATCAATGCAAGGTATTATAGTTCCTTGAATTTGGTCACCTAGGGATCTAAATCAGGATTGGGGTATAAATAATAACACTTGCAGCAGCTTCAGTTTACAAAGCCCTTTAACATTCAGTCATTTATAATACAGGCAACATTTGCTGAGCTCATGCTATGTGTCAAACTAGTCCAGGTATTAAAGGGCTAAAGTAAGACAGCCCAAACTTCGAAAATCTCATTTTATTCTAACTAATCCCATGGAAGTAGTGCAGTAAGATTGATGTTCTTATACACTTTTACTAATAAGAAAATTGAGGCTCTTTGAGATTATGTGCTTCTCCCTCAAGAGGCTCCTGATCTGGGAAAGAATAGACAGTTTGTTAGTAAAACATTTACATGAACAAAAGGCCCAAGGCCTTCCTAGACTTCAGACTCAAAGAAAGTATTTTATTTACCTTTTTTTGAGGAGAAAAATGGATACTTGAACTGTCTAAAGCCACGGGGATTGTGTTCTGTTGATAGGTCTGAGTGAACAAACCAGAGAACAGTGTCGTAACCAATAGGAGAAGTGCATCAACAGCCACCTGGAATGGAATGGAATGTGATGTGCTGGCATTAAAGATTGGTTAAACCTTACTGGTGTTAGATAATGCCTAGTTTAAATAGATTCTAGTGGTCACTTGTGCTTATGGCTAAGAACATCAGCATATACCACAATCCTTATAGCTTAAGTCTTCTGCAACTTTTGACTCTGTTCACCCCTTCCTCCTTGAAAATGGATTTCCTTACAAGGCACCATAGATCTGTCTTTTCACCTCCATGATTGTTCTCCATCACCTTTTCTTGTCGCTCTTCCTGTGTCCTACAGAAGGAAACTTAAGTATTGGTTTTCTTCAGTATTTCCATTCCTAGCCCTCTTCTCATCTTATTGCTCACCTGTTTTCCCTAGGGCACTTATTTAAAAATACAGACTTGCTTAAAAACACTTTGATAGACTCTATCATGACAGCTGTCTCTTCTGAGCCCCAGGTCCCTATTAGAGTGTATACCCCCAGTTAGATGTTCAGTGTCATAGTGGGTCCTAAACTCAAGTCCAAAACACAGTGTTGTTCAAGACTGTTCTTGCTAGTTTTCTGTTCATTCGTTCTATCAAGTATTGAAAGAAGGACATTAACATTTCCAAACATAATTGTGATTTTATCAGATTCTTATAGTTCTATCAGTTTTTGCTTTATGTATTTTGAAGTTCTGTTTTTAGGGTCATAAATGTTTGCATGTGTGCTAGTTACTTCAGTCATGTCCGACTCTTTGTGACCCCAGACCACCAGTCTCTTCTGTCCCTAGGATTTTCCAGGCAAGAATACTAGAGTGGGTAGCCGTTGCCTTCTCCAGGGGATCTTCCAGATCCAGGGATCGAACCCCAGCCTCCTGCATAGCATGCAGATTTTTAACCAGCTGAGCCACCAAAGCCCCATAAATGTTTAGGGTCATTATTGATCCCTTTATAGTTTTATAGGATGATATTTTTTAGATTCCCAGTAATATTCTTCATGCTGACATTTACTTTGTCCAGTATTAAAATATTGAACTTTGCTTTCTTGATTGGTTCTTGGCCTGATATATTTTTTGCAACTGATTATACTGTTCCGTGTCTTTATGCTTAAATGTTTCTTGTAGATAGCATATAATTGGGTCTTGCTTTAATCGAGTGTTTGTATCATTTACAGTTAAATGTGTTTATCGATATGGTTAACTTTATTTAATCTGGAGATTTTTCAAGGCAGTAAGCTGGGGCAGTTGAAGGGCTCTTCTCTTTTGTGCCCTGTCTCTCAGTGATCACTGTCCTTTGTTGCTCAATACCCAGTATCTTGAAACCATTGTTGCATACATTTTGTTGTTCCCAGAAGGGCACATCCAGTTCCTTACTCCATTTTTGGCAGAAATGAAAGTCTTTTAATGATTAATTGTGGTATCTCAAACCTATAATGTCTTCCTTCCGTTACTGGTCCTATCATACTGTTATATGATTATTAAGGTTAACGGTGAAGATTGCCCTGAATTCAGAACAACTTAGGCAACATAGAGTAGTGATGCTGATTCTTACAAATGTAATTGTGTGGTTTCTGGGACCAACACGTTTTTTGTATTTGAGTTTTCTTAATTTTATTTTTAATTGGAGGCTAATTGCTTTACAATGCTGTGTTGGTTTCCTGCTGTACAAGAACGTGAGTCAGCCATAAGTATACATATATCCTCACCCTCCTGAGCCTCCCTCCTGCTGGAACCAACACATTTTAAAAGAAACATTTCAGAAACTCCACAGAAAGAAAATTTATATGACTTTTCAGATCTGGTGAGTATCATAAAATATTTCAGGTATAATCCATGGTCATCCCACTTCATCTTTCAAATATGTAATATTTTAAAATCTCCTATTAACAAAAAAATTAACTTTTGAGTTTATGAAGAATATTAGGTGTAAGCTTAAAATGTAGAAGGAAGTACATAGGTTTTTCAAAACCCTTTTAGGATGATTGTTGTTGAGTCATTAAATCACGTCCGACTCTATGCAACCCCATGAACTATAGCACAGAATTTGATCAAAATTATGTCCATTGAGTTAGTAATACCATCTAAGCATCTCACCCTCTGCCCTCCCCCTCCTTCTGCCTTCAATCTTGCCCAGCATCAAGGTCTTTTCCAATGAGTCAGCTCTTCGAATCAGATGGCCAAAGCATTGGAGCTTCAATTTCAGCATCAGTCCTTCCAATGAATATTCAGGGTTGATTTCCTTTAAGATAGACTGGTTTGATCTCCTTGCAGTCCAAGGGACTCTCAAGAGTCATCTCCACAGTTAGAAAGCATCAATTCTTTGACACTCAGCCTTCTTTCTGTCCAGCTCTCACATCCTTATGACTACTGGAAAAACTATAGCTTTGACTAGGCAGGCCTTTGTCAGCAAAGTGATCTCTGCTTTTTAATACGCAGTCCAGGTCTGTCACAGCTTTCCCTCCAAGGAGCAAGTGTCCCTTAATTTCACAGCTGCAGTCACCATCTGCACCGATTCTGGAGCCCAAGAAAATAAAATCTGTCACTACTTCCACTTTTCCCCCTCTATCTGCCATGAAGTTATGGGACCGGATGCCATAATCTTATTCTTCCCAATGTTGAGTTTCAAGCCAGCTTCTCCACTCTCCACTTTCACCCTCATCAAGAGGCTCTTTACTTCCTCTTCACTTTCTGCCATTAGAGTGGTATCATCTGCATATCTGAGATTGTTGATATTTCTCCCAACAATCTCGATTGCAGCTTGTGACTCATCCAGCCCAGCATTTCACATGATATACTCTCCATATAAGTCAAATAAGCAGGGTGACAGTATACAGCCTTGTGGTAGTCCTTTCCCAATTTTGAACCAGTCAGTTGTTCTATGTCCAGTTCTAACCATTGCTTCTTGACCTGCACACAGGTTTCTCAAGAGGCAGGTAAGATGGTCTGGTATTCCCATCTCTTTAAGAATTTTCCACAGTTTGTTGTGATTGACACAGTCAAAGGTTTTAGTGTAGTCAGTGAAGCAGAAGTAGATGTTTTTCTGGAATTCCTTTGGTTTCTCCATAATCCAAATAATG
The DNA here is from genome assembly GCA_006410675.1 of Oreotragus oreotragus. NCBI lineage: Eukaryota > Metazoa > Chordata > Mammalia > Artiodactyla > Bovidae > Oreotragus > Oreotragus oreotragus. Next base: position 66,550 of record SJYX01016607.1, read on the forward strand.
TTGGCAGTTTGTGAGTTTTTAAAAAAAAAATTCTGAAAACAGCTGTTCTAAATCTGATCATAAATCCTTTGTCCAAAATCTTCTTAATAGCTCCCCATTGCTCTTGGGATAAACTCCAGACTTCTAGCATTTCTTGCTTGGTACTTGGAGACTTGGCCAGTCCCTGTTTACTTTGTAACCTGCTCTGATCACTGCCCCTCTCACTGTCTCTCTAGCCATATCAAACTGCCTTCATTCCTTAAATGTGACACGTTCTGTCTTGACTTGGGCCTTTTGCACATAAATATCTCTGGTCTAGAATATTTCTGTCCCCTCCCCACAACTCTGAAGTCTTGAGTTTGATTTCTCTTCATCTGTTTTGCTCCGGTAACCCTTTGTCCTTCATTATTACTCACCCCCCTCTATAATGTTTACCATTCACTTATTTCTGTCCACAGAAAAGCGCTGGAAACAATATCAACCCAGTAGCAACAAGCAAACCTAACACTCAGACCCTGGTTTCTAAATAGCAGTCTCCAGCAAGAGGAATAAGGACTTCTTGGAAAAATAGCTAATTTCAGGATGGAGGCAGGGACAAAGTGACCAGGAATATCTTTTTGTGCAAGAAAGGAAGTGCTCAGAGAATGATAGGAACATTTCAGAGGGACACAGAATTCACTTAGAAAGAATTTTACTGGCCAAATCTGGAGCAGTATACTGAAATAGTGATTATAAACAGAGTATATTTTCTGAATAAATTAAGAATACATCAGTCTATAATGATATAGATAAATGAATGAGTAAATGGAAAAAAACACTTTCTTAAATATGTCAACTAATAAAACTCAAAGGATTGAGTTAGAAAATCATTATTTGTACACTCTATATAAAATAGTCAACAAGAACCTACTGTACAGGGAATCCTACACAATATTCTGTAATAACCTATATGGGAAAAGAATCTGAAAAATGTGGATATATGTATATGTATAACTGAATCACTTTGCTATCCACCTGAAACTAACGCAACATTGTAAATCAACTATCCACCAACATAAAATAGAAATTAAATTTAGAAAGATCATCATTTGGCAAACATCATAGAAATAATAGATTCAGACAAGAAACATCACTGGATGGTAAAATTCATGGATGAAAATGCAGGATCAAGAACAGGTTTATTTACATTGTCTCAAAATAATAATTACACAAGGAAAATAATAACTTTACAGTGGAGAAACTTGAGGAAACTCCTTTCTCAAGTGATAGAAGTTAGCATCAACAGTAGTGGAAAAATCAATGTGTATCATCTGATGGATGCAGTAAGCCAACCATAGTATTACTTCAGTAGTGTTTGCCTTGGGGAAGGCAATGGCACCCCACCCCAGTACTCTTGCCTGGAAAATCCAATGGACGGAGTAGCCTGGTGGGCTGCAGTCCATGGGGTCGCTAACAGTCGGACAGACTGAGCGACTTCACTTTCACTTTTCTCTTTCATGCATTGGAGAAGGAAATGGCAACCCACTCCAGTATTCTTGCCTGGAGAATCCCAGGGACGGGGGAGCCTGGTGGGCTGCCATCTATGGGGTCACACAGAGTCAGACACGACTGAAGTGACTTAGCAGCAGCAGCAGCAGTGTTTGCCTAAAATGTGTTACCTAAGGGTGAGAACAGAGAAGGCAATGGCAACCCACTCCAGTACTCTTGCCTGCAAAACCCCATGGACAGAGGAACCTGGTAGGCTGCAGTCCATGGGGTCACTTAAGAGTCGGACGCGACTGAGCGACTTCACTTTCACTTTTCACTTTTCATGCATTGGAGAAGGAAATGGCAACCCATTCCAGTGTTCTTGCTTGGAAAATCCCAGTGATGGGAGAGCCTGGTGGGCTTCCATCTATGGGGTTGCAGAGAGTCAGACATGACTAAAGTGACTTCGCATAAGGGTGAGTAAACATCAGGCAAAACCAAATGGAGGCACATTTCAAAAATTAACAGGTCTATCATTGGTCCATTACCTTTGCTTTGCAACAAATACCCTAAAATCTAGTGGTTTAAAATAACATTGTCTGTTGCTGTTGTTCAGTTGCTCAGTCATATCCAACTCTTTGCACCCCCATGGACTGCAGCATGGTTTAAAATAACATTTACTTCATTACAGTTTGGGCAGGGTAAGTGGCTCAAACAGTAAGGAATCTGCCTGCCATGTGGGAGAAATGGGTTAGATCCCTGGGTTGGGAAGGTTCCCTGGAGAAGGGAATGGTAGCCCACTCCAGTATCCTTGCCTGGAGAATCCCATGGACAGAGGAGCCTGGTGGGTTGCACTCCGTGGGGTCGCAAAGAGTTGGACATGACTGAGGGATTAACACTTTCACTTTTCTCTTTCAGCAGGAGCAGCTCTTGTCTGCCCTAATATGTCTGCAGCTCCACTGGACCTCAGCTAGAGGTGGTCAAAGGCTGGGAGCTAGTACCATGTGAAGGCTTTCACATATCTCTAACACCTAAACTGAGAGACTCAAATGGCTGAGAGCCAGGACAGTTACAGCCCATCTGGCATCTCTCTCTCTGTGTGGTCTCCCCATTACCACAGTTCATGGTACCCGGATTTCCTATGAGTCAGCTCAGGATTCCCAGGGAGTATGAGTGTGGTATGAGTGTGTGTGAGAGAGACACACAGAGACAGAAAGAACTGTCTGTCTTCTACTTGAGAGCCAAGTAGAAGCTGTGTGACCTTTTCTGTCTAGCCTTGAAAGTTACAGTTTATTTCTCTGCACTGTATTCATGGAATAAGTTGAAAGGCTCTTCCAGGTTCTGGAAGAATATGAGAACTGCAAATGTGGTACAATGCTTGGAAAATATAATCAGCTAGTGATCTTGAAAATGAAGGTCAGTCTGAGGAACTGATCTAGGTTGAAGGAAAATAAAAAGACATGACAGTTGAATGAAATATACACACCTAGATCAAAATCTTTTGCTATAGGGTATTACTGGGTCTTCCCTGGTGGCTCAGACAGTAAAGCGTCTGTCTACAATGCAGGAGACCCAGGTTTGATCCCTGGGTCGGGAAGATCCCATGGAGAAGGAAATGGCAATCCACTCCAGCACTATTGTGGAAAATCCAATGGACAGAGGAGCCTGGTGGGCTATAGTCCATGGGGTCGCAAAGAATTGAACATGACTGAGCAAAGGCAATCAATCAATCAATTACTGGGTCAGTTGGCAAACCTTGAATACTCCAAGTGAATGGTTTATGGGAGCTCTTTGTACTGTTATTGCAACCTTGCTATAAGTTTAAAATAATAAATGAAAAATAAAATACTCCATAAAATTTATTGTTTAAAACTCTTATAATTAATCCTTTCGTGAAGCAACAGATGACAGTGTGATGAAATAACCACCCACATTTGATACAGGCATATTTTTGAATGATATGTTTTATTAAAGCAGATCATTGAATGCTATTATCATAATTATATTTTTATTGATTACCCCTGCCATGTTCTCTGTCTCAACTACTCTCTCAAATTTTCGTCCCTTTCTCTTAGAGTTGAACTGACAGTCTCCTGGTGAGAATTGATTCAGCCAAATCCTGTCTCTTCTTCATTTCTAGGAAAAGGAGGAATACAACTTTTGCCTATGAAAAGTTTTTAAAACTTCTAATGAAGAAAACCTGTAACAATAGTAGTGTCAACTTTAAAAAAATGCACAACATGAGAGTTGCAAGTTAAGTTTTATTTGAAGCAAAATGAGGACTTCAGCGCCAGGAGACAGTACCTCAGGTAGCTCTAAGAAACTGTCCCAAAGAGACGGGGGGAAGGTCAGTGTATATATGATTTTCGTGATCAGGGAATACATGTCATCAAGCATGTATTTTTTTTCAGATGGTTTCTGCTAGTGCTGTGAAGCTTTTAGTTATGAGGAAAAGTCATCACCTTGAAGGATTTTAGTGCCTTTGTATATATGAGGAGATGAAAGAATTGGAGTCATAAAATTGGCTCCTGAAAATATCTATCTGAAGACCTGTGCTGCCAGTGTTCGCCACCGCCCCTTCCCAGCAGCACGTGACTTAAATATAGAGGTAGATGGCAAGTGCCAATTTGTAGTTGACAGTAATATGCCAAAGCATATTCTAATATGCCAAAGCACTGTTCTAAATTTCTTACATATATCAACTCATTTAATCCTCATAACAGTCCTATGAGATGGATACTATTATCATCAGCTTGTTGCCCTTTTATAACTGAGAAAACACTGACAGACTAAGGTTATACAGAACTGAGATTCAAACCAGGTCAGCTAGCTGTAATTTTTTATTGTTTATTAAACATTCAAAATATACACTGCCAGACAATCTTCAAAACCCACATATCACTTGGTACTTTCTAAACAGAGCCACGGCCCTGCTACCACTGTTTCTTTCAGCTGTTTGCAGTGCCATGATTTTGGTGGATTTTTAAAAAATTGGTTATCCTTAACAAAGTCACTGGGTGCTTATGTATTTGTGTGCATGCATGGTGCCTCAGTTGCTCAGTAGTGTCCAACTCTTTGGGACCTTGTATACTATAGCCCACCAGGTGCCTTTGTCCATGAGATTATCTTGGCAGGAATACTGGAGTAAGTTGCCATTTCTTCCTCCAGGGGATCTTCCCCACCCAGGGATGGAACCCATGTCTCCTGCATTGGCAGGCAGATCCTTTACCATTGAGCCACTTGGGAAGCCTTTGTTTATGTATTTATTTGTGGTTTTAAAGGGCTTCCCAGGTAGCTCAACTAGTAAAGAATCCTTGGCTGGTAAAGAATGTTTAGCTGGTAAAGAATCCACCTGCAATGCAGGAGACCCGTGTTCTATTCTTCCGTTGGGAATTTCTCCTGGAAAAGGAATAGGCTAATCAATCCAGTATTCTTGGCCTTCCCTGGTGGCTCATATGGTAAAGGATCAGCCTGCCATGCAGGAGACCTGGCTTCAATCCCTGGGTTGTGAAGATCCCTTGGAGGAAGGCATGGCAACCCACTCTAGTATTCTTGCCTGGAGAATCCCCATGGACAGAGGAGCCTGGCAGGCTGCAGTCTGTGGGGTCACAGAGAGTTGGACACGACTGCATGACTAAGCACAGCACAGTGGTTTTAAAAGATATATAACGTAGAATTTACCATCTTAACCATCTTTAAATGTACAATTCAGAAGTGCTAATTATATTCACATTGTTGTGCAACAGAGAGACCTCCATAATTTTTCATTCTGCAAAAACCAACATCCCGTTTCTTCCTCCTCTCAGCCTCTGATAACCACCATTGCATTTTTTGTTTCTATGAATGTGACTACTTTAAATACCTCATATAAGTGAAGTCATACAGTATTTGTCTTTTTGTGACCAGCTTATTTCACTTAGCATAATATCCTCAAGTTTCAACCATGTTGTGGCATGTGACAGAATTTCCTTCCTTTTTAAGACTGAATAAAATTCTATTTTGTATGAAAAATATATATGTATTATTGTTTATCCAGTTAACTGTCCATGGGCATTTGAGTTGCTTCCACATCTTGGCTATTGTGAATAATGCTGCTGTTGGAGTGTTCATATATTAAAAACTGAAAATATAAGAATGAAACATGGTAACTCAGAAAATAGCTCATAGTGAGGGTGAAGAAATTGAAGCTCTTCAGGTTTTGGAATGTAGTATGCTTTCATACTTATACTTTTTGTATAATTGATGATAACACTTTACATGGAATTTTAAAATTTAGGACTTTAAGCTGTTTTCATATATCAAAATCACCTTTTATAATGTCCATGAGTTTAGAGTTCTGGCAATAGGCATCATAATACTTATACAAGTACATGTGTTATTGAACTGAACTTGGGGCTACTCACCTGCCACACAGTAGGGCCAATTTATAACACTGAGTTATGGTAAAGGAAAGTACAGCGTTTATTGCAGAAGCCATTCAAAGAAAACAGGAAACACATGCTCAAAGCCTAGAGAAGGAAATGGCAACCCACTCCAGTATTCTTGCTGGAAAATCCCATGGACAGAGAAGCCTGGCAGGCTACAGTCCATGGGGTCACCAAGAGTCGGACACCGCTTACGGACCAAACCACCACCACCACCCTCAAAGAGCCTGAACTTCCCTATGGCTTTAAGGGAAAGATTACTAAAGGCAACATTTAGGGTGAGAGCTGCAGGGTACACAACTTTCTTCTGATTGGTTGGTGGTAACAGATGTTTTCAGGAATCTGGATCATCAGCTTTCTGGTTCCACCAGTCTGGGGTCTAGTTCTTGTGCTCAAAAGGTAATCACAATCCTCTGCCTCCGTAGGGGTCTTGGTTCCTGCAGAACAACTGAAAATATGTGTCAGATTGTTAAGTAAGACAGCTTTATTGCTAAGCATTGTTTCTTGACTGCTTATCCTTTGTTTCCTTCACTTCCTTAATTAGTAACTGCTCCAGTCTGCTCTTTGGAATTCGGGGAAGGCCTAGGAGGACAAAGCCTTTTTATTTTTTTCCTACAAAAAAGAACTGGGGACATGAAGGGACTTTGTACTATACTTGGGAGGGCCCCCAGGATCCTGCTCAGTTTCAATTCCCCCCTTTTCTTTAATACTCCTCAATCTTGAGGGGGATCAGGAGTGGGACAAGAAAGGGAATCAAGTTTTGGGTAGAGAGGTTAATCATAAATTTGACAGGGGNAGTTTAGAGTTCTGGCAATAGGCATCATAATACTTATACAAGTACATGTGTTATTGAACTGAACTTGGGGCTACTCACCTGCCACACAGTAGGGCCAATTTATAACACTGAGTTATGGTAAAGGAAAGTACAGCGTTTATTGCAGAAGCCATTCAAAGAAAACAGGAAACACATGCTCAAAGCCTAGAGAAGGAAATGGCAACCCACTCCAGTATTCTTGCTGGAAAATCCCATGGACAGAGAAGCCTGGCAGGCTACAGTCCATGGGGTCACCAAGAGTCGGACACCGCTTACGGACCAAACCACCACCACCACCCTCAAAGAGCCTGAACTTCCCTATGGCTTTAAGGGAAAGATTACTAAAGGCAACATTTAGGGTGAGAGCTGCAGGGTACACAACTTTCTTCTGATTGGTTGGTGGTAACAGATGTTTTCAGGAATCTGGATCATCAGCTTTCTGGTTCCACCAGTCTGGGGTCTAGTTCTTGTGCTCAAAAGGTAATCACAATCCTCTGCCTCCGTAGGGGTCTTGGTTCCTGCAGAACAACTGAAAATATGTGTCAGATTGTTAAGTAAGACAGCTTTATTGCTAAGCATTGTTTCTTGACTGCTTATCCTTTGTTTCCTTCACTTCCTTAATTAGTAACTGCTCCAGTCTGCTCTTTGGAATTCGGGGAAGGCCTAGGAGGACAAAGCCTTTTTATTTTTTTCCTACAAAAAAGAACTGGGGACATGAAGGGACTTTGTACTATACTTGGGAGGGCCCCCAGGATCCTGCTCAGTTTCAATTCCCCCCTTTTCTTTAATACTCCTCAATCTTGAGGGGGATCAGGAGTGGGACAAGAAAGGGAATCAAGTTTTGGGTAGAGAGGTTAATCATAAATTTGACAGGGGCACTTGGTTTTAAGGGATCTCAGCTTCACATATATTATGTGCTTAATTTGTAACCAAGAGCTTACTGTTTTTAAATTCTGACATTTTCCTAGTAACAAGCTCTACATTCAGAGCTTGAATCTGAAACAGGACAGAAAAGGGCAGGGCACAACTTTTAGAAGAATGACATAGCCATAGGACATGACAAAACCTAGTTAAAACCAACAAGGTCCAAGATGGCAGATTTGACTTCCAATGGGGCTTGAGCCTCATTATATGCTCATTGTGATACATTTAGTTCAGTTCAGTCGCTCAGTTGTGTCCGACTCTCTGCGACCCCATGGACTGTAGCATGCCAGGCTTCCCTGTCCATCACCAACTCCCAGAGCTTACTCAAAATCATATCCATCCAGTTAGTGATGCCATCTAACCATCTCATTCTGTCGTCCCCTTCTCCTCCTGCCCTCAATCTTTCCTAGCACTAGAATCTTTTCCAATGAGTCAGTTCTTTGCATCAGGTGGCCAAAGTATTGAGTTTCAGCTTCAGCATCAGTCCTTCCAATGAATATTCAGGACTGATTTCCTTTAGGATTGACTGGTTGGGTCTCCTTGTAGTCCAAGAGACTCTCAAGAGTCTTCTCCAGCACCACAGTTCAAAAGCATCAGTTCTTCTACCTTGCTGGCATGTGAAATGAACGTAATTGTGCAGTAGTTTGAACACTGTTTGGCATTGCCCTTCTTTGGGATTGGAATGAAAGCTGACCTTTTCCGGTCCTATGGCCTTTGCTGAGGTTTCCAAATTTGTTGGCATATTGAGTGCAGCACTTTCACAGCATCATCTTTCTGGATTTGAAATAGCTGGATTGCCTCGCAAATTGTGGGTACCCAACTAATACAGACTCTGCCTGCAATGTGGGGGACCTAGGTTCAAATCCTGGGTTGGAAAAACCCCCTGGAGAAGGGAAAGGCAACCCACGCCAGTATTCTTGCCTGGATAATTCCCTGGACAGAGGAGCCTGACTGGTTACAGTCCTTGGGGTCATAAAGAATCAGACACGACTGAGTGGCTAGCACTTTCACTTTCACTATATTCTCTGTCCTAATGTACATTAGAATATGACAAAAAGTAGGAAAATTTTAACAGCAGAAGAACAGGTATGTTAATTTCTAAAATATATGCAGCACATTATAATAAATAAAAATTACCAAGACCTGAGTGAAAAAGGTGCAGACAAAATTCACAAAATAGGCAGTTGTTGTCGTTGTTGCTTGCTAAGTCATGTCCAACTCTTTTGCAACCCCATGGATTGTAGCCTGCCAGGCTCATCTGTCCATGGGCTTTTCCAGGCAAGAATACTGGAGGGGGTAGCCATTTCCTTCTCCAGGGTATCTTCCTGATCCAGGGATCGAATCAGCATCTCCTGCATTGACACATGGATTCTTTACCACTGAGCCACTTGGGAACCCCAAAATAGGCAGTACAGATAGTTAATAAACATGATATGCTATTTTAAATATTTTGGTGTCATTTTCCTAGCCTTCTGAAATTCCATCAAATGAGAGAAGAAGAAATTTTAAGTAAAGTATTGCAATACTGGATAAATAGGTAGACGGTAAACAGCAGAGAAAAAAAAGTTTCTGACGAATGCAAAATGACACAACTACTTTAAAAACACTGACAGTTTCTTGTAAAGTTAAATATACACATAGCATGCTGTGCTATGCTTAGTCGCTCAGTCGGGTCCAACTCTTTGCAACCCCATGGACTGCAGCCTGCCAGGCTCCACTATCCATGGGGATTCTCCAGGCAAGAATACTGGAGTGAGTTGCCATGCCCTCCTCCAGGGGATCTTCCCAACCCAGGAATCGAACCCAGTTCTCCCACATTGTAGGTGTATTCTTTATGATCTGAGCCACCAGGGAAGCCCATACACATAGCATACAACTCAGCAATCCTATCCTAGGTAACTGCCCACAAGAAATGAAAACTTTATTTACATAAGAACCTGTATACAAGAGTTTATAGTGACTTTTATCACCAAAATCTGAAAATAATCCAAATGTTCTTGAACTAGTGGATGGATAAACACATGCTGGTACATTCACACAATGAAATGTTACTCAAGAAAAAAAAAAAAAAGCGGGGCTGGAGGGAGGTACACAGGAAAGAACTATCAATACAGGCAAAAACACGGATGAATCCAAATGCATTATGTGGATTGAAAGAAGTCAGACTTCAAGGCTACATATTGTATGATTCCATTTAATTGACATTTTGGAAAAGTGAAACTATAGGGATTAAAAACATATCAGGGGATCTTCCCTGGTGGCTCAGTGGTTAAGACTCCTCCTGCCGATTTAGGAGATGTGAGTTCCATCCCTGATCAGGAAGATCCCCCATGTCTCTGAGCAACTAAGCACCACAACTACTGAGCTTGTGCTCTAGGGACCCGGAGCCACAACTATTGAAGCCCATGGGCTCTAGAGTCCATGCTCTGCAACAAGAGAAACCATTGCAAAGAGAAGCCTTCCCACTGCAACTAGAGAGTAGCCCCCACTCGCTACAACTAGAGAAAAGCCTGCACAGCAACGAAGACCCAGTGCAGCCAAAAATAAATATATGCATTTAAAAATATCTGCCAAAAATAAATATATGCATTAAAAAATATCTATCTATGTATGGCAATGCTGGGTCTTCATTGCTGTTCGGACTTACTCGAGCTGTGGAGGGTGGGGGATACTCTCTAGCTGTGGTGCGCTCGCTGGCTTTCCATTGCGGTGACTTCTCTTGTTGTGGAGCACCGGCTCTAGGCGTGTGAGCATCACTAGTTGAGGCACGTGGGCTATCCAGCACATGATCAACGGGCCAGGCTCGTGGGCTTAGTTGCTTCACTGCATGTGGGATTGTCCAGGATCAGGGATCAAACTTGTGTCCCCTGCATTGGCAGGCAGATTCTTTACCACTGAGCCACAGGGAAGCCCCAAAATAAATAAATAAAATTATTAAAAACAAACAAACAAACAAACACATCACGGTTTTTCAGGGGCTGGGTGGGGAGGCTGATTTCAAATGAGCCCAGAGAAGTTTTCAGAGTGATAAAACTATTTCATGTTTTGATGGTGGTTGTGGCTATTACAACTATTTGTGGAAAATGGCTTGTATTTGTCAAGACTCATAGAACTGTCCACTGAAATTTTACTGCTCCCTGCCCTCGCCAAAAAAAAAAAAAAAAAAAATTCTGAGGAAGATACAGAAGATTCCAGTTCACTATCATATGAATGAAAAGTTAAGAAATATGCAACCACACACAGTTTTAGGAAGAGACCACTAGATGGCGGTATTAATTTCCTTAATAGAACTCAGGAAAAATTTGGCAACGGCAACCCACTTCAGTACTCTTGCCTGGAAAATCCCAGGGACGGAGGAGCCTAGTGGGCTGCAGTCCATGGAGTCGCTAAGAGTAGGACACGACTGAGAGACGTCACTCTCACTTTTCACTTTTGTGCATTGGAGAAGGAAATGGCAACCCACTTCAGGGTTCTTGCCTGGAGAATCCCAGGGTCGGGGGAGCCTCCTGGGCTGCAGTCTATGGGGTTGCACAGAGTTGGACACGACTGAAGCGACTTAGCAGCAGCAGCAAAGACCAAAGGCCTGGGAGTGGAGCCGTTTTTTGAAAAGTTTCCTGAAAATCCATAGCTATAATTCCTGCTGTCAAGACTGCAGCGGTTTCTGTGTTTTTCCTAAGGTCGGTCTCCCAGTCTTCCACTGATTCTGCAAGGCCATCAATATCCTTCCAGTAAAGCTCTCAGTCTGTTTGTGTTTTCTGAAACAGATCAAATAGCAGAACACTTGCTGTTGCGCAGTCGTTCAGTCGCGTCCGACCCTTTGAGACCCGTGGACCACAGCACGCCAGGCTTCCTGTCCTTCACTAATTCCCAGAGTTTGCTCAAACTCCTGTCAATTAAGTCGGTGATGCCATCCAACCATTTCATCCTCTGTTGCCCCCTTCTCCTCCTGCCCTCAATCTTTCCCAGCACGAGACATAGCTTTGATTTTGTAGACCTTTGTTGGCAAAGTGATTTTCTATATGCTGTCTGGGTCCGTCAGCTTTTTTTCCAAGCAGCATCTTTGGACAGCATGGCTGTCCTCACTGTCCGCAGTGATTCTGGAGCAAAACATTAGGTAATCTTTTTTTTTTTTTTTTTCTTATTTTTCATTACATAGAATCTTGAGCATGTATGAAATAAACAGAATGGTATAATGAATTTCAGTATTACCAAACACCAGTAGTTATTGGTAATCTACTATTCTTAATTTATCAAACCTTCATCCTTCCCAATCCCCATGCAAATAGCCTTTTATAGTCATTTTCCTAATGAGATGTTTACATCATTTTGAAATGCACAGTTTTTTAAAAAATAGGCTTATTTTTTCACAGCTAAATTGAGCAGAACACAAATACATTTCCTACATGCCCTTTACCCCACACACACATAGTCTCCCCCATAATCAACATTGCCCAGAGTGGTACATTTGTGACACATCAGTATCACCCACAGTTCATAGTTCATGTTGGTGTCACACATTCTATGGGTTTGGATAAAAACAAAGTGACATATAACTATCATTACAGTATCATACAAAGTAGTTTCACTCTACTAAGCATCATCTGTGCTCCCCTTATTCATTCCTCCCTCTCCCTAATCCCTGGAAAAATGCAGAGATTTTGATTATGTAATTCCCATTTGTTTTGGATAGACCTAATTTGGAAGTTTCTAGTAACATAAAACAAAAAGAAAAGGGAACATTGTGGGAGAATGAAATGGAGCAGGACCCTATGGTCCCTGCCACCCCCACCCCCATCCACGTCCTCCGCTTGCCTTTTGTCTGTGGAAAAACTTTAGCCAAAGAATAAATTTAATCAGAGAAGTAAGAAAATGCGAAAGCAAAGAAAAGCAGTCAGATAGGACAAAGCAATAATAGTTTGGTCAATAAGCAAGATCAAGGACCTTTAGTTCTTTCTCAAGGGCTATAGATAATATTCTGAGTAGTATCCCATGAGCTATCTTGTGGATACTGAAACCTCCACCAAGTGAGATGTTAACTACATAATGACCAGTCTGTAGCCACAATATAAGCTGCCACCGTTCCAAGAATTGACCTCAAAGAAATGGAAACAAACTGACCCTGTAACTGAAGATTAACTGTACTTAAAATAATCAAGATGACTCTGGTCAGACCACCAATGACCAGTTTTAAGGTGACTGAGCTGACTGTGCTGTTTCTGCCTGTAGCCCCTCCATCTCTAAAAGCTCTTGTCTCCTAACTGTTGAGGATGGGCGGAGTCGGCCTTTGGACAGACATGTGTCTCTTCCCCACCCACTACCCTGGTCGTCTGAAAGAAAGCAAACTTTTCTTTTCGCCAATCTGGCTTCTTTACTGGCTTTCGAGCAGCGAGCACCCAGACCCTACTTTCAGTAACAAGAAGGCTAAAGAGATAAATCCAGCAAACAACTGGATTTCCGGGATGAGTTAACGAAGAGGAAAGAAAGAAAGGAAAAATCAAATGAATTATAAAAGAAAATTTACTTAAATTCATGAAAAATTCTAAACTTTGTTCAAAAAGACCTAGTAAACGTTGAATAAGATTAATAGAAAAACATACATGGTGAAAATTCTGAACTCCAAAAACAAAGGAAAACTCCACAAACTTCCAAATGTAAAAACAGGATACCAGCAAAGGAATAAAATTTGATAGTGTCAACTAAAAAAATAAAGAAAGCACAATGTGAGAGCTGTGAGTTCAGTTCTGTTTGGGAAATTATTGAAGACTATAGCCCAAGAGACAGTCTCTCACAGAGTTCTGATGAACCACTAGGAAGAGGTAAGGCAGAGATCAGTGTATATATGATTTTGGCAAAGTATATGCAATCGAGTAAACATCCGAGTAGAAGGTTGCTGCTAGTCAGGAGGAGCTGATGTCTCCTTTAATGATTTTAGAGCTTTGCTAGACATGAGAACATGCAAGAAATTTGGGTCGTAAAATCTTCTCCTGAAAATAGTTTACTATGAGAAGGTCTGTTCTGCCAGTTTTCCCGAGCATAGAGTGCCTCATTCTTGATCTTCATCTTGAACTCCTTTCAGGGTGTGTCAAAGGTCAGCAACTTCAGTGGCTAGGGACTTCATTCCTGTAGAACCAGATGGTGAGTGACATTTTTTTGTTGGTAAAAGTAAATAACAGGGAACTTCCCTGGTGGTCCAGTGGCTAAGACTCCTCACTCACAATGCAGGGGGCCTGGGTTCAATCCCTGGTCAGGGAACTGGATTCCACATGCTGCAACTAAATAAATAAATAATTTTAAAAAGTAAACATCAATAATAAGCAACTTTTTTGATGTAATTAATATCTTGTTTTTGAGAACTTCAGCCCTAAGTCATAGGAAAAAATAAATAAAAATGTTTAAAAATTGATATAAAAATACGTATTTTTGTTGTTCTTTGCTTTTGGCTTCCTCGACCATGGATTGAACCCTGACCTCTGGGGGGTTCAATTCACTAGACTGCCAGGGAGTTCCCAAGGTGAACATAGGCTTTTATCATTAATAGAAAACAATTAAAATAGCATCACATTTTGGTGTTTTCATACTGGTGTACACTGACAAGTCTGAAATACAAAGGTTGATGAGGGGCAAGCAGATGCAATTAGTCACAGCTAAACATTATACATTACTGTAAAACTTTTTGGAGGACCATTTGGCAATATTACATTTTACATTTTAAATACATATTTCAACCCAGAAATTTAACTTTAAAATGTATGTGCGTGTTTTATATTTATACCATTGATAATATTGATATATATTTTACATTTTACATGCGTATTTGGGGGAGTTTTGAGAAAACAAATCATCAAACCAGAAAGAAGCCAAATGGTCATCAGTGTAATAAGTATGAGCCTGGTTGGTAAATTTTAGCAAATCCACACAATAAACTCTGACAGCCTAGTGTAGACCCTGTGTTCACGCTTAAGATTATTCAAGTGTAAGTAATGGAGGATGGAGTGGGGCAACTGAAGGCAATAAAGGATTATGGCTACCTCCAGGCAGGTTTTACACTGGGAGTTTCACTATCTTTATCAGAATACGCCAATCGGCAGGCCAGTTTCCCAAAGAAAAGGGAGTTTTATTCCCTTTTACTCCCTTTTCTCACTTAACAGAAGTGAGTAAGGGGCCCTCAGTATGTAAAAAGAGCAGCTGCTCTCAACATTATTGGCTGAAAGTCCCCCACAGCAGCTGCCTTATTTTCAAAGTAGTAGTGACAGTTGTTCCACGTTTGCTGAGCCTGGCACAGGGGTGCTCCCAGGTGTGTAGGAAAATGTCTCAGTTTGTCAGGCAGGAAGACTACCACAAGGCCTTATGATGAGTAAACCGCAATTTGGGTGTGACTTAGCTGTGGACATCCCTGGTGGCTCAGACATTAAAGAATCCACCTGCAATGCAGGAGATGCAGGTTACACTCCATGGGGTCACAAAGAGTCAAAACGACTAAGCAACTAACATTTTCACTTTTTTCACTTTAGCGGGGAAGACTTGCCTCTTCCACGTGATGGCAGCAAGGGCAGCTCATTTTAAGATTATATTTTAAGATGGCTCACACACACAGCTGTCAAGTTGATGCTGTTGAGCGGGAGCTCAGCCAAAACTGAGAGCCATGAGCCTTAGTTCCCTTCCCTTAGTGCATGGAATTCAATTCTAAGAGTGGATTATCTCAAGAGACAGAAAGTAAAAACTACCAGTTCCTTAAGACTTGAGCCTAGAAATTATTCCAGCATCATTTAACCTGTATTCTATTGTTCATAGAGCCTAGATTCAAGGAAAGGGACTAAGATTCTACTTCTCAAAGGGAGAAGTGATAAAGAATTTGGAAGCTATGTTTTAAAACTGCCATATCAAGTTGAGGGAAGACATTAGGGTTGGAACCTCTAAAACGCCTCAAGAGTTTAGATATTTAATGTGAAATATACGTAATGTATGACCAGCTGGCTTACTATACATAATATCTGGGATTATATTACACTTACTTACACCAAGATTGCACCATATCTTATATTAGAATTTCCTGACCCATCTTTCACCCTCAACATGCTTTTGGTCAGAATTCAGCTTCTAAATGAAAGGAATTGACCAGGACGGCTTTCGGCTCTGATTCAGTATTATCATTTGAATGTCAGATCTGGATAGCCATGCTATAACGTTTAAACCTCTGGCAGATTGTGGAAAATGGAATAATGAGGAGAATCATAAATATATGAGATGTTTAGAAACTATCTTATAGTTAATTTTTTAGCTAGCGTGTACCTAATCAGGGGACTAAGTATCAAAGATCAGTTTGATCAACTTCAGGCAACCAAGTGAAAATGAAAGTGAAGTCACTCAGTCGTGTCCGACTCTTTGCGACCCCATGGACTGTAGCCTACCAGATGCCTCCCTCCATGGGATTCCGCAGGCAAGAATACAGGAGTGGGTTGCCATTTCCTTCTCCAGGGGATCTTCCAGCATTCCAGGCAGATGCTTTAACCTCTGAGCCACCAGGGAAACCTAACCAAGTGGCCTTTTAAAAAAAAAAGAGTAATCATTTCATCTTTTCTTTTTGATGGGTTCAAGATCTATTCACTATTGTATAGCTCAATTGGTTGGCCTGAAAATAGTCAAAAGCAATTGTATTATTTTGGATTATTTTAGACAACAAGTTAATATTAGTTGAACTTCTTGGTTTGTGCTTGTGTGTGAATGTGAGCCAGTATGACCACATGTTTTCTTCCTAGTAAGTTTACTGGACTTTAAAAGACAATATGTTACTAAGAGATATGTTTTGACTACTTAGAAATGCAGGATGACTTGTCCACCCAGGTCACAGTTGATATAATAAGTACACGAAAGCTATCTGTACACACAAGAATAGTTCTGAGGGCTTACATCAACAAGACACAAATTTTTTGTTTATAATACTCCACTAGTACCAATTGCTATTGAATTTCTTGGCCTAATGGACTTCAGTATATTTTGTTATGGCATCTGAATATCTAAGAAAATAATTGGCCTATAGCATATTCCAGTAGTCTATGTTCTTTTTTACCCTTGACATTCCTATAGTTTCTTTGAGGCTCTAGGAAACATCAGTAACAATACTGGTATCAGAGGTACTGAATACAGTATCAGAGTAGGTGTAGGTATTACAGGGTTGGTATGCTGAGGTAGTTATATTAACAACAATAATAATACAAATAGAGTTATAGATTAATATATAAATATTTAATATATGTAACTATCAGTTCAGTTCAGTTCAGTCGCTCAGTCGTGTCCGACTCTGCGACCCCATGAATCGCAGCATGCCAGGCCTCCCTGTTCATCACCATCTCCACCTTTTCCAGTCCTGCGGCCACTGCTGAGTTTTCCAAATTTGCTGGCATATTGAGTGCAGCACTTTCACAGCATCATCTTTCAGGATTTGAAACAGCTCAACGGGAATTCCATCACCTCCACTAGCTTTGTTCTTAGTGATGCTTTCTAAGGCCCACTTCACATTCCAAGATGTCTGGCTCTAGATTAGTGATCACATCCTCATGATTATCTGGGTCGTGAAGATCTTTTCTGTACAGTTCTTCTGTGTATTCTTGCCACCTCTTCTTAATATCTTCTGCTTCTCTTAGGTCCATACCATTTCTGTCCTTTATCGAGCCCATCTTTGCATGAATATTCCCTTGGTATCTCTAATTTTCTTGAAGAGATCTCTAGTCTTTCCCATTCTGTTCTTTTCCTCTATTTCTTTGCATTGATCGCTGAAGAAGGCTTTCTTATCTCTTCTTGCTATCCTTTGGAACTCTGCATTCAGATGCTTATATCTTTCCTTTTCTCCTTTGCTTTTCGCCTCTCTTCTTTTCACAGCTATTTGTAAGGCCTCCCCAGACAGCTATTTTGCTTTTTTGCATTTCTTTTCTGCAACCGATAGGATTTAGGGGTTAGATGACAAATATAATAAATTATAATTTAAATGATTTATAATATATCAAAGTCCTTCTATTGGTACGTACACCTGAATTAAGCCAAAATTGTACCTTTCCTTCATGAGAATGTCTCAACTTTTAAAAACCTGCAGATAAATTATTACATGTAATTTTTAAAAAATAATACAAGAAAACTTCACTGAACTGGAAGATTTTTATCTTCAGATTGAAATGATTCACTGATTCCCAGTGTGACAGATTAAACTATGTTTACAAATCCTTTGACATGCTTCCCTTCAAAAACACTTTACTGCCTGAGCCCCAGGGAAGTCTCTCTTCAAGACATGGAGCTTTATTCTCCTTCTGTTGAGTGTTGGCTGGACTTTATGACTTCCTTCTGATGAATGGAATATAGTAGAGATTTTTTTAAAAGTGACAGTATGTGACATTTGAGACTGAGTCATAAAAGCATTGTAACTTCTTCCTTCCTCTTTCTCTTAGACCACCTGGCCTGCAGGACACCAACCACCATGTTGGAAAACTATCTAATCAGTTTTACAGGGAGCTTCACATGGCAAGGACCTGGGGCCTCCTTCCAATGGTCATATGAGCGTGCCATCTTGGAAATGGATTCTCCAGTTGTAGTCAAGCATTCAGATGACTGACAGCCCAGCTGACATCTCACTGCAACCTCGTGAGAGATACCAAGCCAGAAACACCCAGCTAAACCATTTCTGAACTCCTAGCCAACAACTGTGAGATAAAATGTTTAGTCTTTTAAAGTGTTAAGTTTTGAAGTAATATGTTACTCAGCAATAGACAATGAATATAACCAGAAAGGATTATGATTTATTTTATAAAAGACACATCTAGAAATTAAGAAAAACATCTTAGGTATCAGACAGAAAGAACAAGGTATTTACAAAAGAAATAAAATTAGGTGAATATTTCTTACTTATCAGTAATAGTAGAAGTTGGAAGTCAACAACTACATTTTTTGAACATGCAAGGATTCAGTTTACCTATACATCCTGTTTTTTAAAAATAATTAAAGAAATTCTCTAACCATATAAAAATTGAATAGAATTTAATCATAAGTATATCAAGAACTTATGGGCAAGATAAAAAGCACACACACACACAGATAGCTATTCTGCAATATGTAAATCTAAATGGATGCTGACAATATGAATGGGAATTTGTAATATGTTATAAAATTAGTCTCGAAATGGAAATAATGTCCACCTTCATACTTACTAGCTTAGTATTCGGAGAAGGCAATGGCACCCCACTCCAGTACTCTTGCCTGGAAAATCCCATGGGCGGAGGAGCCTGGTGGGCTGCAGTCCATGGGGTCACGAAGAGTCGGACACGACTGAGTGACTTCACTTTCACTTTTCACTTTCATGCATTGGAGAAGGAAATGGCAACCCACTCCAGTGTTCTTGCCTGGAGAGTCCCATTGACAGCGGAGCCTGGTGGGCTGCTGTCTATGGGGTCGTGCAGAGTCGGACATGACTGAAGCGACTTAGCAGCAGCAGCAGCTTAGTATTAAACTTTCTATTACATAATTCACTATTCAGCAAGTATTTACTTTTAACTTAATATGTCTAAGTACTTTAAAAAAATTATCAGCAAGTACATAGACCTCTGATGCTCACAAATGGAATTTCGTCTAACAATTACCATTTCTGCCAAAACTTTCCCAAAACATTACAGAATATTAGTCTTCAGAAGTGCATTATTTGTATAGCTTGGTTTCATGTGTAAACTATAGGTTACATTTAATAAATGTGTAACTTTTTAATTCAAATTTAAGGTCCATCTTCAGGAATCCAAACTTTTTCTTCCCTGAATAATTTTGAGATAAACAGTTGTCAAAATTTCAACATTTGTATATGGAGGAGGCCAACAATAAGATGCTTTATCTCTTAAATGGTGTAAGATTTAGTATGTTTATCTTGAATTATAAGTTTTTCTTTTTGGCCTAGCCATGGGGCTTACCAGATCTTAGTTCCCCGCCCAGGGAACAAACCTGGGTCACCCGAGTGAAAGTGCAGAGCCCTAATCACTAGACCACCAGGGGACTCCCTCTTTAATTTTAGGATTCCCACTTCACTTGATAGTGTATTTATGTAAAACTTAATCTCCCAATTCATCCCACCCTCCCCTTGTCCCCTGTGGCTACCACTGGTGTTCCAGTCAGCGTTTCTACTCCAGTCCTGCAAATAGGCGATACAGGTTGCTCAAGATTAAGTTCTCCGTGATCATTTCAATAATGCACACCTGTTAACAATAAACAAAATTTTAACATTTGGTTTTTACTAGATATTTTACAGTAATTAAAAAATAGAACGATAAGGAATCTTATCATTCCAATCTATCCAATTTAACTAGTTATCCAGACACCAGTTCCCCTAAACTTCTTCCCCCACTTTGAAAAACAGACTACGAAGAAAGCTAGCGCGCCTTGAGCAGTTTCATTCATTCCAGGAATAAGGAGGTCTGTAAGGAAGGCGCTTAGCCTTTTAGCCAGGACTCTTTTTTTACCCTCTGGAGGGCACAAACCGTCTCTGCCTGCTAAGTAAATTCCATAAACTCAGTCCTTCTCACTGTTTCTACCCGACCCATGAAAGCAGGAGCATCACAAAATACCCAGCCATTGTTTGGGCTTTGAACACCTCCAGCCTAGTGACTACATCAGTCCTGAATATTCATTGGAAGGACTGATGCTGAAGCTGAAGCTCCAATACTTTGGTCACCGGATGAGAAGAACTGGTTCATTGGAATGGACCCTGATGCTGGGAAAGGTTGAAGGCAGAAGGGGACGACAGAGGATGAGATGGTTGGATAGCATCACCGACTGGATGGACAGGAGTTTGAGCAAGCCCAGGGAGTTGGTGACGGACAGAGGCCTGCCGTTCTGCAGTCCATGGGATCGCATAAGGTCGGACACGACTGAGCGACTAAACTGAACTGAGCTTAGCCCTCACTGAGTCACCGGGAATCAGAGGTTGCACCATAGAAACCTTCGGCTGTCGGCATAGGCCTAGCTGAATCCGCCCTCACGTGCCTGCAAGGGCCCAATGAACGAGACCCACGCTTTCCATACAGTCGCATGCGCTCACAGCGCCGGAGCTCGAGCGATGCCCCGCCCCGGCTGCACGGTGCGTTCGCGTTAATCCTCCCAAGAGGTCTCGGCCACTGGGGCTTCAGGTTCCTACCGAGCATTGTTTCCGAACTCGGCCACGAGAGTGTGTCCTGATTGGCTTGCCCTGGAGGCGGGCTCAGGACTTATTTGCGACTAGGACCACTTCCTGAAGCTTCAGACAGGAAGTTATCAGATGCCTATGGTGTCCGGTGGAGAAAGTGCTGTCCGCTGCTTTGGTGACGGCGAGAGAGGACCGTGGGTTGGCTGGACTGGCCGTTTGGCCTCGCCGCAGCTAGGAGCCCGTTTCCATAGCAGCACCACGGCCCCGTCCTCCAGCCCAGACCCCGGCGCGGCCGCCCGGGGGATTTCTTCAGGCTCCTTGACGCCGCTCCAAGGGGCACCTGCTTGGGTTTTGCCTCGGCTTGCAGCCAGCGGACTGGCTCTCGGCTTCAGCTCTGCGGGCCACAGTAAGAAGTGCCCTTATGAACCCGCGCCCTGCCCCACTTCCTGAGCCATAGAGACCCCGGTCCAGAGCGACAGCCTTGGACCTGGGACTAGACGGATCCAAGACGCTCAGCCTCGGCCCCCCTCAAACGGGGCTCTGCATCGTCTCTGATATGTCACCCACCGTCTCCCACAAGGACAGCAGTCGGCAACGACGGCCAGGGACTTTCAACCACTCTCTAGATTTGAAGAGTGGTCCTCTGCCGCCGGGCTCCTGGGATGATAATCTTCCGGAGGTGGTGGGCGGGGAAGGGGACAAAGAAGCTCTTCTTCGGGATATCAGCGCTATTGATTTCTCAAAAACCCCACGGAGCTGCCGGGCGGAATTGAGCAGCATATTGCTGTTGCTCTTTCTTTACGTACTTCAGGGCATTCCACTGGGCTTGGCGGGAAGCATCCCACTCATTTTGCAGAGCAAAAATGTTAGCTATACAGATCAAGCGTTCTTCAGTTTTGTCTTTTGGCCTTTCAGTCTCAAACTGCTCTGGGCCCCGTTGGTTGATGCGGTTTACTTTAAGAACTTTGGTCGTCGCAAATCTTGGCTTGTCCCAACACAGTATGTATTGGGATTCTTCATGATATATCTCTCCACTCAAGTGGACTATTTGCTCGGAAATACAGATGGCCAAACCCCCGACGTGGTTGCTCTCACTGTGACTTTCTTTTTGTTTGAATTCCTGGCTGCCACCCAGGACATCGCTGTGGATGGTTGGGCGTTAACTATGTTATCTCGGGAAAACGTGGGTTATGCTTCTACTTGTAATTCAGTGGGCCAAACAGCCGGCTACTTTTTGGGCAATGTTTTGTTTTTGGCCCTTGAATCTGCCGACTTTTGTAACAAATACTTGCGGTTTGAGCCTCAACCCAGGGGAATCGTCACTCTTTCAGGTAGTGTATTTATTATGCTGTTAGGTTTATTGTACGTTTATAAATCCTTTCGACAGGGTGTGTGACACTGTGTGTTAGAACCGTTATTTAATGAACTGGTAATCATATTATGGGAGATGATCCGAGGTAAGTTATCTGTTCTGCCAACATGAGCTTCAGCCAGAATGATTACATTAAAATAGTCATAATTGATTGGTATTCTGAAGTGAGCAGGGAAAGGCATCTCATCCAATAAACGTTGTGTAATCGCAAACAAAACTCTGAGTCTAGGGATACCTTGGTGCTTGCATAATAATAGGTGCACAGTTTTTAAAAGTCTGGCTGGTGTGAACACATGAATTTTCCTTTTGTCTTTTATTAGAATTGAGATTTCTAGCTCCATGCTTTCTAGTCCGTTCCTACCCTTACTCTTATACCAAGACCCTGTTTTTATCTCATCTAGTCTTCTGATGAATGGAACAGGGTTAATCCATTCAAACATTAGTGAGTGGGCTAAGTGACAGAGTTCAAAGGGCCTTCTGTGATTGAAGCCAATTCCAACCCTCAGAAGGAACTTGTGAGAGTCAGGCTTTACATTTGCCCTTGTTGAATAAGATTTCATGATGTGGGTAAGGAAAGTTCCAGAAGCCACCAAACACCAGCTGAAAAAGCAGTGAAGCAGCAAAGTACCAACAGATACAGGACAGTACATACAGTGTTCCAAATGCCTGAAGCACTGGTTTGTGGCATCTGATTTTGGGAAACAGTGCTGAAAGAAAGGTTGTGACCAAATTAAAGGTTGTTGACCGAATTGTTTAGTTGCTACCAGTAAGAGTTTAAAGTTTGTCCTATAGGAAATTGTGAATCCTATAGATTTCCCCTTCTTTCTACATGATACATGGCACTGTAATGTTTTCTGTTTTTTGGTTTCTCTTTTTTTTTTTTTTAACTTTCCTAAAAACTAAAAACCTTGTAAAATTACCAATATCAAGAACAACACTGGTACTATTAGTAATAGAGTTCTCTATTACTATTGGTAATAGAGTTCTTAATTCTGGTAGTGATGATGAATTTAGGATGAATTTATGATGATTGTCTTTTGAAATTTAAACAGCTACTTTCTCTCATCTGCCTAGCATTAGGGGATTCCCCAAAGGTAAATGTCAGGGTATGGTGTGTGGTTGGAGCTTCCCTGGTGGCTCAGTGGTAAAGAATCTGCCTACCAATGCAGGAGATGAGGGTTCAATCTTTGGGTCAGAATGATCCCCTTGAGAAGGAAATGGCAACCCACTCCAGTATTGCCTGGGAATGGACAGAGGAGCCTTGCAGGCTACAGTCCATGAGGCACGAAAGAGTTGGACACGACTTAATCAACAACAACAAGGTGAGTGGTGAGGGCATTTTAAGGGTTACAACATTGACGGAAGGGAGGAAAGGATTTACAACTGTATTTCTGAAATCGTATCCACCCCCTCCACATTCCTACACCCTGTCAGGGACCCCCTTTCTACTTTTTCAAACTACTAGTGAGCCACTATTACTGATAATATTAATAGATACTCTTTTCCTCAGTTGGTTTAAGGCTGAAGATAGCTGAGTGATACTGCTATGCACCTAGACAGATTTGTCTCTTAGTGTTCTGGGGTAGCACTCCTGCTTTATGGATAATTTTCTGCTGAGAAATACTTTGTGAATGCATCATATCAGCACCTTGTTGCTTTTTACGTGTTTTGCTTTTTGTTTTTTATTGGGACTGTTCATATCACCAAAAAGGGCTAATAGGATGATGTGGTCCTTATTATGGGAAAGCCTCAGTAGAGAAATCAAGATTAAAGAGGCTATGGAAGGTAAATTACCGAGTAAATTAGAGCTTTCTTGTGTGTTAAACAAGTGACTAATACAGTATCCTTCCAGAGAATGCAGTTATCCATTCAAGAACCATTATGGCTATATCCTCCCTCAGCCACAGCCGTGCCCCTTTGGGAAGATCAGAAACATACCACTAGATTTTTATTTATGTTGGTTTATTATTTTGAATAGTTTTTTTTTTTCCTTTGGAATTTGAACTGTGTTCTCTAGGAAACTGTAAAAATAGCCGACTTTTTAATTGAACTTTTATATCCGTAGTATATTGCTGTTTTGGGTTCAAGCATTTTAATAAGAGTTGAAGAGTTCCTGCTTTTTTCATTCTTCTTTGTACAACTGTACATACCACATTTATAGGTTTTTTTTGTTGTTGTTTGTTTGTTTTTTTTTGCGGGGTTTGGGGAACTTAGTATAACTAAGAAGAACCAGTGGCTTTGAGGAATTTAGAGAGCACAGAGAGAATCATGGAGGAAATACAGTCACTCAGGTAGTAGAAGAGGCAAACACTGAGGTGAATTTAGAAAACGAGAAACTTTAAAAGAGGCATAGATCGCTTCTCGGCCTTTTGGCTAAGATCAAGTGTAGTATCTGTTCTTATCAGTTTAATATCTGATACGTCCTCTATCCGAGGACATAAAAAAAAATAAATAAATAAAAGAGGCATAATTATTATTTTTTTTTAATTCTGAAATATATTCTGTGATTAGCACTTTGTTTTGAGCTACAGATACATAGAGATAGAATACATTCAGAAAGAACAGTTTTTACATCAAGAAAGCAGTAATCTAAATAGTCAATTTAGAATGGAAAGATAGGATGAAAATATTTAATAGAATCCCTTAGAAAGAAAAACTTAAATTATGCTGAGATTGGCTTTTGGTTCCTTCAGGAATACAGAACAGTCCTTAACCCAGAGGTAACCTTCTTTTGGTCCTGCCTCATTGGTTTTCAAGGAACTTTAGTAGCAAAAAGAGACAAGCTTTTAAGCTTCAGGAAATGTGAGAGTAACTCAGAAGAACACAGAGATTACAACATAAAGTTTTATGACTTGAAAAGATACATTTAAGTCCTTTCATTATTATAGATGAGGAAACTGATAAGGAAACTCTTAACTGGCTAGTTAGAGATTTACTTATGGCTTAGATTTCCTGACTATTTGATGTTTTTCCTTCAGTTGTCAGAAAATTAGGAAAAACTTCAAGGAAAGCTTCAAAACCTAAATATAATATATGCTGATTGGGCTTTTCTACCAGAGAAATCAGCACTCTGCTGATGTCTTTAAAAAAACATCAGCATTCTCCCAGAATGCCAGATGCCTAGAAGTAACAGATTAAGGGGTTTTTGTTATTTTGTTTTTAAAGTGACCCACATCTTTCTATTTACTCAGCATTGACTCCCTTTTTGGTACTGGTCATATGACAGGTGTTATAATTTGATGACTAAAACCTGGCCATTCTCTGCCCACAAGTAATTTATAGTGGAATTTTGCCAACTAAAATGAGTTGGTGCAGGACTGTAGTTATTGGAGAGGACAATGATAACCTGAAAAACTCATGCCCTTTTAAAGGCAGGTAGGTAGCCTCGGGTCTGGGCTTCTCAGGAGGTGCTAGTGGTAAAGAACCTGCCAGTGCAGGAGATGCAAGAGACACAGATTCAATCCCTGGGTCAGGAAGATCTCCGAAAAGGAAATGGCAACCCACTCCAGTATTCTTGCCTGGAGAATCCTCATGGACAGAGGATCCCAATGGGCTACAGTCCATGGCGTTGCAAAAGAGTCCAACGTGACGTTACCACGTCAATAACATCAACTGGGGCTACTAGATTCAGGAGAGATTAAATATTAAAAGCCGGAGACCATACCCCAGAAAGGAGGCCTAAAGCTTTTTTTCTTTTACAAAACAAAGCAAAGGAGAAATGGTACTATAAGCTTTCTTTGTCCAGTAAAGAACTGTGGAATTTTATGGATGGGGTGCATAAAAGTCAATTTACCAAATACACTGTAAACTAAAAACGCATTTGATTTTATTTGGCATATGTTGAATTTCACTTCTGATTTCATTGAAATATACTTGGAGGCCAGTTGGAGTAGCCTTTAGTATGTAAATGTATCAACAAAAGAATTATAGAACCTCACTAATTACAGTCTTCTACTTTCATTTATAGTGTTCCTAAAAACTTTTTATTGGAGAAAGCAAAATAGACTTCCTTAATACAAGATACTCTCCTAGAAAATTAAAAATGAAAAAATAAACCCCCTGGTTTCATCTGTTCTTTTAAATACAATTTGGGATAAATCTTGCATTTTATCCGTGTTCTTTTCATTATTTTGTATTTTTTACTGTGGAGTTTATATCTACAATGTGTGTGTGTGTATATATATGTATATATATATATGTATCTATGCATGTGCATGCACACCATTTTGCTTTAGTCATGTCCAACTCTTTGTGACTCTGTGGACTGTAGCCCACCAGGCTTCTCTGTCCATGGGATTCTCCAGGCAAGAATACTGGAGTGGGTTGCCTTGGATCTTCCATACTCCTATCTTGGTATGGGAGATCACAAATATGTATTTTATATGTCAGTGTGCATGCTGAAATATTTATTAAGGATAGGGTGCCTATTCAGAAAGCAAGATGTTTGTGACCTTTTAGGACTTCTATTTCTTGGTTTGGTGTTAAATAAAAACTTTTTANATTGGATCTTCCATACTCATATCTTGGTATGGGAGATCACAAATATGTATTTTATATGTCAGTGTGCATGCTGAAATATTTATTAAGGATAGGGTGCCTATTCAGAAAGCAAGATGTTTGTGACCTTTTAGGACTTCTATTTCTTGGTTTGGTGTTAAATAAAAACTTTTTAAATTTCATGTTTTTCCCTTTACTTTTGAACATGATAGCTGAATTTCAGTTGTCATCAGTTAAAGCTATAGAATACATGATTTCAGCACATCTAAAGATGTCTTTCCTTTTAGATATTTTATATTGTCTTGTGTTTCAGACCTACATTTTTTTATTTACTTTTAAAATTTTTACTGGAGTATAGTTGATTTACAGTGTTGTGTTTAGACCTGCATTTCTTATTCCTAGCACAGTCATAGAACTTTTGGTAGAACTTTTTCTTGCTTAAATTTCCCACTAGTTTTTAAAAACTTTATTTTAAAATAATTATGGATTCACAGGAGGTTGCAGAGAAATGTTTAGGGAAGTCCTATGTACCCTTTCCCTAGCCTCCACTGTTAAAATCTTAAGACCTGCATTTCTTATTCCTAGCACAGTCATAGAACTTTTGGTAGAACTTTTTCTTGCTTAAATTTCCCACTAGTTTTTAAAAACTTTATTTTAAAATAATTATGGATTCACAGGAGGTTGCAGAGAAATGTTTAGGGAAGTCCTATGTACCCTTTCCCTAGCCTCCACTGTTAAAATCTTATATAACTATAGTACAGTATCAAAACCAAGAAATTGACATTGGTACAATCCATAGAGTTTATTCAGATTTCAACAGTTATACTTATTTATGTGTGTATTGTATGTGGTTTTATCACATTTAAGCTTATGTAACCTCCAACACCACTATCAAAATACTCAACTGTACCTTCACCACAATATACTTTCCTGTTGTTTCTTTACAGCTGTGCCCATTTCCTCCTCTCCATCCCTAATCCCTGTCAGCCCCTAATCTGTTTTCCATCATTATAATTATGTTATTTCAGAAATGTTATATAAGTGAAATCATTTAGTATATGTCCTTTGGTGACTGGCTCTTTTCACTTAGAATAATTTCTTTGAGGTTTGGCCAAGTTGTTACATGGATCAGTGATTTGTTCTGTCTTGTTGCTGAGAAATATTCCATTTTTTTTTTTGACATACCACACTTTGTTTTACCACCCATTTGTTGAAGATGATTTGAGTAGTTTATAGTTTTTCGATAATTATTATGTGAAAATAAGTCTTCATTTCTCTCAGATAAGTGCCCAGGAGTACAAATGCTGGTTTATTTGTCAGTGCATTTTCAGTTTTGAAAGGAACTGACCCAATATTTTCTGGAGTGGCTGTATCATTTTATCTCCTTACCAGCAATATATGAGCGATTCAGTTTCTCTGCATCCCTGCATTTCATGTTATCATTATTTTTCACTGTAGCTTTTCTCATGTACCCTGTATCTTCATGTGATAGTTTTTACTGCTTACTATCAACTGTTTTATAAAAGTCAGAATTCAGGTTTCATCTTACAAAAAGTGATTTTGGGATATAGGTTGTACAAAAACTGAATGCAAGAACCTCCTATCATAGCATCAGAGTAGAGATATATATGTATGTTTAATTAATATGGATTTTGTGCTTGACCTGAGCATATTTTGAAACATGGAAAAGTAAAAGTGAAAGTTGCTTAGTTGTGTCCATCTCTTTGTGACCCCATGGACTATACAGTCCATGGAATTCTCCAGGCCAGAATACTGGAGTGAGTAGCCTTTCCCTTCTCCAGGGGATCTTCCCAACCCAGGGATTGCACTTAGGTCTCCCACATTTCAGGCAGATTCTCTACCATCTGAGCCACAAGGGAAGCCCTTAAAACATGGAAAGAGTGGCTCATTTCCTTCTGTTCAGTGATACACGCTCCAGAGTTAGCGTGAGATGGGAGCATTGCATCTATTGGTCTCTAAGCTTCAGTTTTGTATCCTGGGCTGAGTTTAATGTTTTGGGACAACAGGGCTCTTGATAACCAGACAGCTGCTTAATTTGGTGCTTGATTGAAGAAACCATTTCTTCTACCCCAGAGGAGAGCCTAACATTGCTGGAGTTAATGAAAAAGTATGTGATCTCAAACATGGCACCTCTCTAAGGGGTTAGGAAAACTAAAGGATTATGAAGATTTCAAAATTAGCTTTGTGTTTAGTCAATTTTCCTATTGCATGCTGTCTTTCCAAAATTGTAATCCTCAAATAAGATATACTATATTGTATAATCAAAACAGCATTTTCTCTTTGGCATAGATGTTTGGAGAAAATGCTTAAGGGAGTGGTTTGTGGCATAGAAGAAAGTTCTGTTTCTTGTTGAGACTTAGCTGGTGACCCAGGACCAGATACACAGTATTTCTATTTCAGTTTCTTCCATGGTGAAAGTGAGACCAGTGGAGTGATGATAGCTGTCTAAAGTCCCTTCATACTCTGCCTTGTGACGCAGAGAAAGCTGTGCTGAAAGCAAGATGAAAGGAAGGCCTGATGGTAATGTAAAACAGAAACTGAAAGTTTGTTTTCCTGCCACTGACTTCGGAAGGACTGAGGTTAATTCCCATAGTGAGAGAGTTAGAGAGAAGCTGTTCTGATCCAAGGATGGTTGTTATCAGACTGTGCTTAATTTTTCTGCCTTTTCCGATGGTGAAAGAGAATGAACCTACACCACAAAGGATCAGGAGGCTTGGTCCAAAGCCTCAAAGGTTGAAATTTTTTGGAAATCTAATGTTTTATCTTAAAAATTATTAGAAATTTTACCTTTAATACACATTTTTCATGAAATATTTCTAAGTTATTGAGTAAATGAACTGTTTAGGAAGATGTACCATGTTTGGTCTACGTACCTTATAATATACCACCCATATGGGGAGATGAAAGTGGGTAGGGGTAAATACAAGTAACCAGTTTAAAAGAGGTTTGCCCAAGTATCTATGTTCCAGACTTCATAATTGGAGCTAAAGTAAGTACCTTTTTCCTCAGGTCTATCTGTTTGATTGGAAGAGAGCTTACTTGCAGTAGGTGTGTCTGAGCATCTGGGTGGTATAATGGGACACGTTCTTGTTTCAGAATCAGATCTGAATTTGAATCCCACCTCTGGTGCTTTCTGGTTTGTGATTCTCTTTCACTGAGTATAAAGTAGGAATAATAATGCTTGTCGTAGAGAGTGATTTTGAGACTTATTGCACTGTCCTGTGTTTTGCCTTGGCATAATAGACACTNGGGTGGTATAATGGGACACATTCTTGTTTCAGAATCAGATCTGAATTTGAATCCCACCTCTGGTGCTTTCTGGTTTGTGATTCTCTTTCACTGAGTATAAAGTAGGAATAATAATGCTTGTCGTAGAGAGTGATTTTGAGACTTATTGCACTGTCCTGTGTTTTGCCTTGGCATAATAGACACTCAGGAGTTGACTGTTATATCCTTTTTGAATACTGGTGAATTGTTGCATAATCTTGTCTGCAAACAACACTGAAACTTGTTTAACTTGTTCTTATTATTTTTTTTTCTCTCTCTGCACTGGGATCAAAGAGTTTAAATTTAGATAAAGATTTTGTTCATTAAAACTGGGAGAATATACTAAACAAAAAATACTAAAAATTTTTTGCTGAAAGTAGTATATAACTTAAACCTTTAAATTTTCTTTAATTTTTTATAAAGACCATTAATTGAAATTTCTGGCGACAGTGAAAGCTTTTTTCAAGGTTTCTTGAATTGCTAAGTTAAATCAAATAATGAACAAGAACTTTACCAATAAGAATAAATATTATAGATGATATTCCATAAATGTCATTATTTGTCAATTTCACAGATGAAATTAAGAATGTAAAAATAATGAACATTAGCCTCAATTATGAGAATAATCTTAAATTGTTGTTCATTGGATGTGAACTAGATTTCAAGACTATGTTAATACAAACTAGAAGTTATGTTGTGATGTTATTTCAGTGAGCTTTAATCATAAGATATGTACTTTTTAGTGCATTTTAAAGTGAATACCTTTGCATTTAGGAATCTCAGTTTTTCCTGTTTCCTGTTTTTCTTCTGATATCTAGAATTAATGATGGATTCTTCTCAACTTTTGATGGGGTTATGTCTAGTAAGCCCAGTATAAGTTGAAAATTAAGGTAGTCTTGCCTACCTTAAACGTGCTCAGAACACTTACATCAGCCCACAGTGAGGCAAAATCATCTAACACAAAGCCTGTCTAATAGTAGGGTGTTGAATATCATGTAATTATTGAAACTGTACTGAAAGTGAAACACATAGTGGTTGTCTGGGTACAGAATGGTTGTGCATTTACCATTGTGATTATGTAGCTGACTAGGAGTGCTGCCCAACTTCACAGCAGAGGATCATAATGAATATTGCTGGCCTGTGGAAAGAGCAAAGTTTGAAGTGCAGTTTCTACTGAATGCATATTGCTTTCACACTATCATAAAATTGAAAAATCTCAAGTGAGACCTTCATAAGTTGGGGTCCATCACTGCCTTCATCATAAGTGAGCTTTAAACCGTAGTAGCTACCTTCACCTAGCACAGCAGAGCAAGACTGAATAGAGAAAAACCTTGACTTAAGGAAGGTTTACCTTTTTGGGAAGAAGATGGCTAGACTTCATGAACAGTTAGTTGATTGTGTTGCATTAGCAATAAACTAAAAAGCAAACACATGTAAAGTTGAATACAATTCCAGAATGTTAGAGCTAGAAAACACCTGGGATTTTCTAGGCAAGTCTTCTTACTTTACAAATGAAGGAACTGAGAGTTATACATTGTCACAGAGATAAAATAAGATGCATTCTCAGAGTAGTTAAGGAGATGCAGGTTTTAAAATGGGTTGTATGAGGCGCTGACTTCAAATGTAACTTCAGGCAATGTTTCAGCCTTCTCTCAGCCTGTTTCATCATTTGAAAATTGGGACTGGTGATAACTTCAAATATTGTGTTGTTGTAGTAAAGGGAATGATATGTGTAAATGCTTAGCACATTTATAGCACATGGTATGCACTCAAGAAATAGTGCCTCTATTATTTTTAGCTATTATGCAGAATCTTCCAGAACATTGTTCACTCTCGCTGCTTGTTTGAAATATTGGCCATGGCCCAGCTCTCTTCCACTGAAACAACGAAAAGAATGTTGTCATGATTATGTACAACAGAATTGAAAGAAAATATTCTTAAATAGATTAAAAACAAAGTTTAAAAGCAAAAGGCAGAAAATGTAATGTAAATGATCATCTGTTTGTTGTCTAAGTTGTCAAAATTTAATAAAGAACTGAAATGACTTAGATGCTTAATAATTATGACTGATAGATCTTACAGGATATGAAAATCATCTCCTGCCCTTGAATAAAATGACACAATAGACTTTTATTTCATTCAACCCACTAAACCCTTTCATTTTTCCTTGTTAAGTATCGCTGTCCTGGGTCTGTGTAATGTCTTGTATCTGCTGTGCTTGGTCTGGTGCCAATGACAAGTCCTATGCGTTGATTTTCTTTTTTTAACAGATTTTAGTTGAGAAAAGTTGTGTACAGAATTATTTAGTATCAGTGAAGATATATTATTTCACATGTTAATTATAGATATAAAACATTTTAAATTTCAGATTTCCTTTTCTTCTGGGGAACTGTATTTTTGATAACAACAACTTTAGTTGCCCTTCTGAAAAAAGAAAACAAAGAAGTATCAGTAGGAAAAGAAGAAACTCAAGGGATCACAGATACTTACAAGCTGCTTTTTGCAATTGTAAAAATGCCTGCAGTTCTGACATTTTGCCTTCTGATTCTGACTGCAAAGGTAAGAGTTTATAAAGCAAATCCCTCATTCTGTTATAAGTACAAATATCGTTGAATACTTCTGTTGCTGTTTCATAAGTCCCTTTCCACTAATACTAGAATTTAACAATAATAACTAATATACTTTATTTACTAAATGTATTTTAAAAGATGTGATGATAACATATCAGACATAATTGCAAACTAAGCTAAATGTCCTAGGATCTTGAAAAAAGTATGCCAATTTGAAGTACTTCTAGTCAATGTGAGTGTTTTTAATGAATGATATTAATTCTTGGAAGGGAAATGAATGCCTTGAAAAACTAACAGCACTCTGCTATTAGAATGAGTCAAAGGTATTGAAATTACTTACTTAGNATCAGACATAATTGCAAACTAAGCTAAATGTCCTAGGATCTTGAAAAAAGTATGCCAATTTGAAGTACTTCTAGTTAATGTGAGTGTTTTTAATGAATGATATTAATTCTTGGAAGGGAAATGAATGCCTTGAAAAACTAACAGCACTCTGCTATTAGAATGAGTCAAAGGTATTGAAATTACTTACTTAGAATGTAATTTGCAAAGATATGGAAATGAATATTAGAAGTCTATTTAAAAATCAGTTGAACTATTTCGAAATGTTAAAAGGAAATATACCATCAAACAAATGGAGGTTTTAGTGACAATTCTATATGTTTTCTCTTAAGATGTCTTAATTTTTTATAGTTCTAAAACATTTTAAAGAGATTATGCTAGAAGAAAGGTAAGTATACTTTGTTATAATGAACTGTTAGAATTGTTATTCCTAAACTATAAAATTGGTTATAGGATTTTTGGACTATATATTTAAACCTATCTACATAAACAATTTCATAGCTATATATATTTTGATAACACTAAAGTAAAAATTATAGTCTCATTGTTTTGAAATAATGAGTTTTCCCTCTCTAGTGATAGGGAGGATTGGGTTTTTAGGAAATTTTAGGAAGGTTTAAACTTAAGGTTCAACTTTAGAAAATGCTAAAAGGTTCAGTTCAGTTCAGTTGCTCAGTTGTGTCTGACTCCTTGTGACCCCATGAACCGCAGCGCACCAGGCCTCCCTGTCCGTCACCAACTCCCAGAGTCCACCCAAACCCATGTCCATTGAGTCGGTGATGCCANCCCAAAAAATAAAGTCTGACACTGTTTCCACTGTTTCCCCATCTATTTCCCATGAAGTGATGGGACCGGATGCCATGATCTTCGTTTTCTGAATGTTGAGCTTTAAGCCAACTTTTTCGCTCTCCTCCTTCACTTTCATCAAGAGGCTTTTTAGCTCCTCCTCACTTTCTGCCATAAGGGTGGTGTCATCAGCATATCTGAGGTTATTGATATTTCTCCCGGCAATCTTGATTCCAGCTTGTGTTTCTTCCAGTCCAGCGTTTCTCATGATGTACTCTGCATATAAGTTAAATAAGCAGGGAGACAATATACAGCCTTGACGTACTCCTTTTCCTATTTGGAACCAGTCTGTTGTTCCATGTCCAGTTCTAACTGTTGCTTCCTGACCTGCATACAGATTTCTCAAGAGGCAGGTTAGGTGGTCTGGTATTCCCATCTCTTTAAGAATTTTCCAGAGTTTATTGTGATTCACTTCTCTGGAATCCTCTTGCTCACTCAGTCACTCTTGATTGGATGAAATAGGAAGGAGAGAGGGAATATTTTCTCATCAACCAAGGGCTCCCCTGCAGATGCAGCCCCTAGAGGATTAAGAACCTCCTTTGAGAATCAGGGACTTATCTGATGGCTCAGATGGTAAAGAATCCTCCTTCAGTGTAGGAGACCCAGGTTCGATCCCTGGATCAGGAAGATCCCTAGAGAAGGAAATGACAATCCACTCCAGTATTCTTTTCTAGAGAATTCCATGGACAGAGGAATCTGGGAGGCTACAGTCCATTGCGTCACAAGGATTCAGTCATGACTGAGTGACTAACACTTTTCAGGTTTGAGAATCAGAAAGGCAGGGAGCACAATGTTGAGAAATGACTGATCTCTTAGACGGGATGAGGCAGAAGCATAAACTTTACTCACTCTTTCCCTCACTTTGTCTCTAGTGCCCAGGCAGCTTTGGGCTTTGTGAACTTGACCCTCACCCTGATTCATGTTCGCCTGTGGGACTTTCTGGCAGAAGTGAATTTCCATGGCTTGCTGCTTAGCACTCCCTAGCCCAGGGTTTTCACCCTTCCTCTAGCTCTGCCTGCCATGTGATATTTCAGTGACCCATCCCCTAATCCAGATTCAACAGCCAGTGGAGCTATTATTATCCCTTTTAAGTGAGGTTCACAGAGCATTAAGGCCAAATCTTTATTGACTTCTTTACATATATTAAATTACCACTGATGGTTAAGAATATTGTCTGTAGCATGGGTGAGACTGCTTGGGTTCTAATCCCAGCTCGATCACTTACAAGCTGTGTGCATGTGTGCACAGGTATGTCCTATTCTTCACAACTCTATGGACTGCAGCCTGCCAAACCCCTCAGTCCATGAGATTTTTCCAGGCAAGGATATTGGAGTGAGTTTCCATTTCCTTCTCCAGGAGATCTTCCTGACCTGGGGATCAAACCTGTGTCTGTTGCAACTAGCTGTGTGGCTTGGAACAAATGTTCAAGGCTCTGTTCCTGGATTTCCTGTTTTTAAAATAATGTCCCATAAAGCCCAACATGATCTATTTCCCATTTCTTTCCTCACTTCCTTCAGGTCTTAGTTCAAATCTCAGTCATCTCAATAGAAAGACTTTTCACAAATAGTTTCTGTAAGACAGCAACCTCCCCCTCCTCATCTGCTGCCAACCTTGTTCTCTATACCTTGTAACCTCTTTTAGTTGCTTCCAAGTGCTTATAAACATCCAGTATGTTACATATGTTGTTGTTCAATTGCTAAGTTTGTTCTGACTCTTTGCTGCCCCATGGACTGTAGCATGCCAGTCTTCCGTGTCTTTCACTATATCTGTTCAATTGTTCTTTCCCTCATAGTAATGTAAAATATGTGCACAGGAATTTCATCTTCTCTGTTCATTACTGTATTCTATGGGCCAAGAACTGTGCCTGATACTTAGCAGTTCTTCAAATGTTCTTGCTGGTCCCTTAAACTCTATGAAACTTGATTTCTTCTTTTGAACAAAGGGAGAAAAATCAAATTGTCTTGCAGTCATGTGGCAGAATTAGAATGAAAGAAAATTCATTTCCCTGACCTCCAAGTCTGGATCAGAGATGACTCCTAAAGTCTCCTCCAGCACCCAGAGATGATCCTTATGGTGATACTTGTTGTAAAGAGCTTGCTTACTTTTCTCTAACTGAGGTCTGTGTGATACCTGTGATGCTTAATTACATGGTAGATGCTCAATCAGAGTTTTGTAAGTGAATAAATAACATAAAAAACAAGGCTTTAAAAAGTAATACATCGTTCTATGCGTATTTAGGCTGCTGTCTGAGGAAGGAGGGCTAGCTTCCTCTTTAAACAATACCCAAGCTGGGGAAAAGAAAGGGTAAACAGAGAACCTGAATGGTGAAAGCACATTTCAACTGATGGAAATGGGTAGAAAAATGAAGGAAAATAAACACTGATTATCTCCAAACTATTTCTGATTCCAGTTATGTAGCTGAAAATCACCACTGCACAATGCATAGCAAGCGTTTCTATCAGTAACACGTCATATTCTGGTTCTTTTCATTTTTACTTATTATAAATAAATTTTTGCAAATTGAATCCCACAGTGGAATGTCCTGCTCTAAGCAATATGTATTCTTTCCTAATGGACTGATCTGGGTGAGAAGACTTTCCCATCCAACCTGTGCAAACTGATTCTGTGAGCAAAGTCTAGATGGATCCAATGTCATCCATATTGTTTTATTGAGATGAGATAATATAATTTCCTTAGTCAACAGTTTCTAGTCTATGAAGCCATTGATCCATTTCAGGAAAACATCTGTCAGGTTGCTTTTATTCCTATGAAAGAGTTGTGGTGTTGTGGCTTTTTTTTTTTTTTTGGTCATGGAAAACTACTAATCTAGGAGAGAATATTCTTGTCTGGACTTCGCAACTTATTAGCTATGTGATCTTGATACAATTAAAATAACCTCTATGAACTATGAT
Source organism: Oreotragus oreotragus (assembly GCA_006410675.1). Classification (NCBI taxonomy): domain Eukaryota; kingdom Metazoa; phylum Chordata; class Mammalia; order Artiodactyla; family Bovidae; genus Oreotragus; species Oreotragus oreotragus. The sequence continues at coordinate 103,132 of SJYX01016607.1, forward strand.
TTGTTCATCCAAAAACTGGGATAATTGTAAGAGATGACCCCAAGGGTCTCTAATTCACCAATAACTTTCCCCAGCATCTAGTTTAGTTCAGTTCAGTCACTCAGCCATGTCTGACTTTGTGACCCTTGGACTGCAGCTCACCAGGCCTCCCTCTCCATCACCAACTTCTGGAGCTTGCTCAAACCATCTCCTCCTCTGTTGTCCCCTTCTCTTCCCACCTTCAATCTTTCCCAGCATCAGGGTCTTTTCCAATGAATCAGTTCTTCGAATCAGGTGGCCAAAGTATTGGAGCTTCAGCATCAGTCCTTCCAATGAATATTCAGGACTGATTTCTTTTAGGATGGACACGTTGGATCTCCTTGCTGTCCAAGGGACTCTCAAGAGTCTTCTCCAACACCCCAGTCCAAAAGCATCAATTCTTCAGCACTCAGCTTTCTTTATGGTCCAACTCTCACATCCATACATGACTACTGGAAAAACTATAGCTTTGACTATACAGACATTTGTTTGCAAAGTAATCTAGCAGCATCTACAAAAGTATCTTAGACATAAAAGATGCTTGATAACTGTTCAAAGAATTCTGATACATGATACTGAGAAACTATGATTGCTCTTTTGCATTTTTATAGCATATCAACTCCTAGCATATAAGTAGAGTTCTGTACATATTTATTAAAAAGGAAATTATTTCCTTTTACTAGTAATAAAGAGTTTTAGATATTGCAATTTGAATTGTGGGTAGAGTTAATAATTTTAAAACTGTATTATTTAAAATGAATAAATAGATACAAGAAAACCAATCCCTGTGACTTGTGCTTCCCCAATCTTCCCTGGAGAGCTCAGTCAGGTAGTTGCTGATTCATTGCCTTCATAAAGGGACTGTGTCCACACAGAGGAGCATCCCATGTGAATCTGAATCTGAAGATCTCAGGGCATGGTTTTTGACACGGAAACTGGTGAGAAAGTGAGGTCTCAGGTTGCTCAGTGTTTTCAGAGTCAATAACACAAGTGTCAGATCATGAAAGAAGCTCTCACACTAGCAATATAAGGAAGAGACAGAATTTATGATGAACTATTTTCCTCCAGGAGAAGAGGAACTCCTGCGGCCCTGGTAAAAGTCACCTACTGCTCAGCCCAACAAGAAAACCGTAGAGCCCTCTTGGTGGACACAGCCCAGCCTAGAGAGTTGTAAATGAAATCACTGATTTGCAGGCTCTATGGACAAATGACTTTCTCTATCTTGATTTTTTGACATTATGTATGAAGGAATTGTTGATGTCAGTCTGTTACACAAACATGGTTTCCCTAATGAAGAGTTGTTTACTTGCAGATATAAATCACATAAAATCTATGAAGACCTCAGCACAGAACCATTAATCTTGCTGAGAAATGAATACCCTGTGAATGCTCTGGAGGATGGAGCATATCATCTTCTGTGAGATTAGCACATTTTGGATGAAGCTCTGTTTCTGTGTATCCAGCTGAAAGTGAATTGTCTTCCTTCTTAGAACTTGGTTTCTCTCTTGAGGTTCAGAGAATTTCTTCCTTCTATTACAGTCATTTGGATGTGTGTTTCATTTTTTTTCTTCTTCCAGTCTTATATGAGATATAATTGACATATAACATCATATTTGTTTAAGGCATATGATATAATGACTTGATATATGTATGTTTTGAAATGATTGCCATGATAATTCTAGTTAATACTCATCACCTCACAAAGTTATAAAAAAGTTTTTGTGATGAGAGCTTTTAAGGTATTCCCTCTTAGCAAGTTTCAAATATGCAATATAAAATTATTAATTATATCACTATGTTGTACACATTCCCAGGGTTTATTGATTTTATAACTGGAAGTTTTGACCACCTTCACCCATTTTGCCCATCCCCAACTCAAACTTCTGACAATCAATCTATTCTCTATATCAATGAGTTCAGTATTTTTTAGATTCCACATGTAAATGAGATTAAGTATGGGTTTTCATTCCTTCACTAGACCAAGGAGCTGGAGTTGATTTCATAATCATTGCCTCCTGAGCTGAGCCAATTACTTGATTTTGCCCATCCCCAACTCAAACTTCTGACAATCAATCTATTCTCTGTATCAATGAGTTCAGTATTTTTTAGATTCCACATGTAAATGAGATTAAGTATGGGTTTTCATTCCTTCACTAGACCAAGGAGCTGGAGTTGATTTCATAATCATTGCCTCCTGAGCTGAGCCAATTACTTGCCAAAGTGATGTTCCACATGCGTGTGCGTGTTCAATCCCTCAGTTGGTTCTGACTCTGCAATCCCCTGGACTGTAGCTCAACCAGGCTCCTCTGTCATGGGATTTCCCAGGCAAGAATACTGGAGTTGGTTGCTATTTCCTTCTCTAGGGGATCTTCCTGACCCAGGGATCAAACCAGTGTCTCCTGCATTGACAGGCAGATTCTTTACCAGTGAGCCACCTGGGCAACATACTCTGCTGCTGCTGCTGCTGCTAAGTCACTTCAGTCGTGTCCGACTCTGTGCGACCCCATAGATGGCAGAGCAAAGAGTCGGACATGACTGAGCGACTGAACTGAACTGAGGTTGGTCATAACTTTCCTTCCACGGAGTAAGTGTCTTTTAATTTCAAAGGTTCAAGAAAGTTAATACTATTATAATGATATTGTCTAATTATATCATTTAGACATAACCATTGGTAATATTTTTGGTATATTTCTGCTTTCCCCCGTGTGTATGTATGTGCATGCACATGTGTATACACACTTTGCTGCTGCTAAGTCACTTCAGTCGTGTCCGACTCTGTGCGACCCCATAGATGGCAGCCCACCAGGCTCCCCCGTCCCTGGGATACTCCAGGCAAGAGTAATGGAGTGGGTTGCCATTTCCTTCTCCAATGGATGAAAGTGAAAAGTGAAAGTGAAGTCGCTCAGTCATGTCTGACCCTCAGCGACCCCATGGACTGCAGCCTTCCAGGCTCCTCCGTCCAGGGGTTTTCCAGGCAAGAGTACTGGAGTGGGGTGCCATTGCCTTCTCCAGTATACACATTTTACATCTATAAATATTATTAATACATTAGCTATAGTTAATATATACACACAAATACTTTAAAAGTGAAATTGTATGTAATTTTTATCTTTTTATTGTCTTATCCCATATTCCTGTATCAATATTTGATAACATACTTTTTAATAACTATAAATTGTTATAGTATATAAATGTGCTATAATTTACTCATTTTTTCTGTTATTGTATATTTAATTTGCCAAACACATTTTACATCTATAAATATTATTAATACATTAGCTATAGTTAATATATACACACAAATACTTTAAAAGTGAAATTGTATGTAATTTTTATCTTTTTATTGTCTTATCCCATATTCCTGTATCAATATTTGATAACATACTTTTTAATAACTATAAATTGTTATAGTATATAAATGTGCTATAATTTACTCATTTTTTCTGTTATTGTATATTTAATTTGCCATGTGTTTTAATTACAAAAATGTACTAGTGAATATATTTGGGTGTAATTCTTTGGTGTTCTGAATATTTCCTTACAGTAGATTCTTAGGTTCTTTTCTTCCAATAGATTCAGTGAGTATGATTGTTAAATTGCTCTCTAAAAGATTTTATAATTTATACTGTCACCAGAAATATGTAAGGAGTTGCTTCAAATTCAGAGTCTAGAATTCCATGTTCCCCCTTTAAAGTAAACCTCATTAAAAGTAACATCTCTCCTAGCTTTTAACATCATAGGTTAGTTTTCCCTACTTTCCAGTTATATAAGTGGAGTATCCAGTATGTTTTCTTATGACTGGCTCTTGTACTCTTTTACTCAACATCATATTTGTGTAATTTATCCATATTGTTATTTATAGCAATAGTTTGTTCATCTTGTTGCTTATAATATTCCTTTGTAGGAATATACCACAATTTATTTATCCCATTCTATCAGCAGATGTTTAGGTTATTTCTACTTTTAGACCATTATAAATAGTGCTTCTGTGAACTTTTGTGTACGTTACTTTTGGTGAATGTAGGTAAACATTTCTGCTGGGTAAATACCTAGGAGTAGAACTGCTGGGCCATAAGAAATGCATAGTATATATGCATTTATATAAGAAATGCATAGTATATATTATAAACAGTTTTGTGATTGTTCCAATTTTCCCTACCACAAGCACTGTGAGAGAGTTTTTGTCATTACACAGCCTTGAAACCATAGTGTTGTCTTTTCAGTTTTAGCCTTTCATAGCATCTCATTATGATTATAATTTTTCATTTCCCTGATGACTAAAGAAATTAAGCATCTTCTCATATGGTTATTGGCCATCTGAATATCCAGAGTTTCCCTTTTCTTTAAATTTGTAGAGTTTTTATGTTTTATATATGCTGGATATGAGGGTTTTTGTTAGATATGTGTTTTGCACATATCTCCTACACCACTTTTAAGTTACGAAGAGAAAGTATGAAATATCTTTGACTTTTAATTTTTTGAGTGAAATTTGCTCTTTGGCTTCATTCTGAGAAAAAGTATTTGAAGCATTAAAATTTTTTTTTATTTGTATATTTTCACTTACTGAAAATTTACTTGTATAATTGAAGGAATACCCATATGTTTATCCAAATTCTATAATTAATTGTTAATATTTAGCTCTACTTTTTATTCTGTAAATTATGTCATTTTACATACCTCTTATAAAGTATTTGATAGTAATTTGTACATATCATGCCCTTTTATCCATAAATACTTGAAGTATGTAGTGTATCTTCTAAGAATAAGGACTTCGTCTTGCAGAGTCACAACTTGATAAAAAATCAGGAAGTTTAAATTGATACAATATCATTTTCCTTTTAGAAAATTATTTATTTTTTGCTATGCTGAGTCTTCATTGGTGCACGCAGGCTTTCTCTAGTTGCAGTGAGTGGGGAGCTTCTCCTCACNAGATATGATACTTACTTCTAACTGGCATGAGTCATTGATAAGACTGAGGTATCTAAATTACTTATGTATACTTGGAGGAAAATATTTCATAAGTCATAAATTAAAATATTTTTTTGTTTTTATATTGCAGATTGGTTTTTCAGCAGCAGATGCAGTAACAGGACTGAAATTGGTAGAAGAGGGAGTACCCAAAGAACATTTAGCCTTATTGGCAGTTCCAATGGTTCCTTTGCAAATAATATTGCCTCTGATTATCAGCAGATACACTGCAGGTCCCCAGCCACTAAACATATTTTACAAAGCCATGCCCTACAGGTAAAAATGAAATGAAACCTTACTAAATAAGAGAGGTTAAATGAGGAACAGTCATCAGTATCACTAATGTTTATGTATAGAGTGTATATGGTAAAAGGCTTGAAAAACATCTTAACTTCTGTATCATTTATATGTACTTTTATCTCTTTTAAACTTCCTAACAGGTTTTAGATTCAGGCTTCTTTCATATGGTAGGCACACAGATTTCTGTTTCTGTTATTCCTTTTTAACCTAAAATAGAAGTCAACTCCACCTTTCTTTCTTATTCTGTAGATTATTGTTTGGATTAGAATATGCTCTACTGGTCTGGTGGACTCCTAAAGTAGAACATCAAGGGGGATTCCCTATATATTACTATATTGTAGTGCTGCTGAGTTATGCGTTACATCAGGTAAGCTTGCTGTGGTTTTTCCCAGGAAGTGAACTGTCCTGTGTAAAATAAAGATGTTTTTCTACAGTTGCCTTAAAATAACGATNACTTTTATCTCTTTTAAACTTCCTAACAGGTTTTAGATTCAGGCTTCTTTCATATGGTAGGCACACAGATTTCTGTTTCTGTTATTCCTTTTTAACCTAAAATAGAAGTCAACTCCACCTTTCTTTCTTATTCTGTAGATTATTGTTTGGATTAGAATATGCTCTACTGGTCTGGTGGACTCCTAAAGTAGAACATCAAGGGGGATTCCCTATATATTACTATATTGTAGTGCTGCTGAGTTATGCGTTACATCAGGTAAGCTTGCTGTGGTTTTTCCCAGGAAGTGAACTGTCCTGTGTAAAATAAAGATGTTTTTCTACAGTTGCCTTAAAATAACGATAATAAATTTTAAGATTTATGCATGAATCGGATACTGAAGAAATTAGTGAACTTTAAACCTTGTGGATTTAAATATATATATACACACACACACATATATATATTTATTTGACTGTCTTGGATCTTAGTTGTGGCACTTGGGGTCTTGTCTAGTTGTGGCATGGGCTGCAGAGTGTGCAAGCTCAGTAGTAGTGGCACACGGACTTGGTTGGTCCACGGCATATGGGATCTTAGTTCCCTGAACAAAGATCGAACCTGTGTTTTCATGTTCCTGAATGGAGGGTTAATTGTTGCTGCTTAAGCACATTTTGCCTCTCAAGGAGATTTTCCTCTTCAGTTTTTCAAGTAAATTTTTAATTATATATAAGAAAGTTATATACATATAATTATATATTACCTTTGACTATTTGAGTGCTTACATGTATAATACATATATACACACATATGATATATTTAGGTATAGTATAAATAGGAAGTTTTGCTTATTACTGTATGCATCCTTCAGTGCCACCTCACTTGTCATTCTCAGCTGAGCCTTCCTTGAATACATGTGATAGAATTAATCTCCTATTTATTTAGGCCCTGATAGCATGATATATGCACTTCCTCTGTTTACAGTATTTACTGCATTTAATTGTATTTATTTATTCCTGTTTTCCCAGCTTTAGAATAAATTCTTCAAGGGCACAGAGGGACTGTATCTTATTCATCTTTGTGTTACTGTGACCAGACTTAAAGCCTGGCCTGTAGCAGGGGCTCAATAAATATTTGTTGGTTTGAGTTTAATAAGAGTCATGAAAATTAATTTTCAGATTTATGCTTTTAGTGTTCTTAATTTAGACCATATCTTTCTAAAGTTTAGTTGTCCTGAAGATGTTTTATGTTTTCCTTGTAGGTTACATTGTACAGCATGTATGTTTCCATAATGGCTTTCAATGCGAAGGTTAGTGATCCACTTATTGGCGGAACATATATGACCCTTTTAAATACCGTGTCCAACCTGGGAGGAAACTGGCCTTCTACAGTAGCTCTTTGGCTGGTAGATCCCCTCACAGTAAAAGAGTGTGTAGGAGCATCAAACCAGAATTGCCGAACACCTGATGCTGTTGAGGTAAGTTAAGTTGCAATTTTAGATAATAGTAAGTGAATATTAAGATACGAATTTCTTCATTTTGCCTCTAGAGGTACTTCACCTTTTTAAAATCATATCTGCCCAGAGTCTCTAATAGTTTTTTTCTTTCCCATCATAACTGAGGGTATAACACTCAAATCAGTGAAAGTAGCTCACTTGGAGTTGCTTCTCAGCAGGGAAGGAACATCTCCTCTACCTTGTGTATCATTGTCTTATACAATAGGAATTTAATATTAGTACATGATTAATAGCTAAGGTTTATAATGATAGAAGGGAAATTCCATTGGCTTTCATGTTAAAATGGAGCTAAAACTGAGTGGTTAGTAGTTGGTTGGTAAATTATTTCAAAGTAACATTAACCCACTTCTAAAGTAAACTCATTGGAAATTTCTGCACACTTCCAAATATGAAAAGCTGTATCTTGAAAATGAATATTGTTTACAGCAAGAGCTTAAAATTGTTTTTAATATTGTTAGTAGCACTAGACAGATTAAGATACATTAACTTTGGAGAAGGAAATGGCAACCCACTCCAATATTCTTGCCTGGGAAATCCCATGGACAGAGAAGCCTGGCA
>SJYX01016609.1:0-18457 GCA_006410675.1 Oreotragus oreotragus
CCTCAGATATGCAGATGACACCACCCTTATGGCAGAAAGTGAAGAGGAACTAAAAAGCCTCTTGATGAAAGTGAAAGTGGAGAGTGAAAAAGTTGGCTTAAAGCTCAACATTCAGAACACGAAGATCATGGCATTTGGTCCCATCACTTCATGGGAAATAGATGGGGAAACAGGGGAAACAGTGTCAGACTTTATTTGGGGGTCTCCAAAATCACTGCAGATGGTGACTGCAGCCATGAAATTAAAAGACGCTTACTCTTTGGAAGAAAACTTATGACCAACCTAGAGAGCATATTCAAAAGCAGAGACATTACTTTGCCGACTAAGGTCCGTCTAGTCAAGGCTATGGTTTTTCCAGTAGTCATGTATGGATGTGAGAGTTGGACTGTGAAGAAGGCTGAGCACCAAAGAACTGATGCTTTTGAACTGTGGTGTTGGAGAAGACTCTTGAGAGTCCCTGGTTGGACTGCAAGGAGATCCAGCCAGTCCATCCTAAAGGAGATCAGTCCTGGGTGTTCTTTGGAGGGAATGATGCTGAAGCTGAAACTGCAATACTTTGGCCACCTCATGCGAAGAGTTGACTCATTGAAAAAGACTCTGATGCTGGGAGAGATTGGGGGCAGGAAGAGAAGGGGACGACAGAGGATGAGATGGCTGGATGGCATCACTGAGTTGATGGACGCGAGTCTGAGTGAACTCCGGGAGTTGGTGATGGACAGGGAGGCCTGGCGTGTTGCAATTCATGGGGTCGCAGAGTCAGACACGACTGAGTGACTGAACTGAACTGAACTGAACTGAAGTAAATAATTTAAGAGATCACATCTTACATGTCTCACCTAGATTTCTATCTTGAGATGTGTGGCCCAGGAAAGCCAGTTGTGTGCGTTTACCCCTGATCTTCAGTTGTTAAAGTGAAGCTGTATCCTGAGGCAGTTTTAAAAAAATAACTGAAAAATTTTTGACACGTTTTCAGTTGAGAAGTGGGGTCTATGTTTCTCTCTTGCATCTGGGTGGGCTTATAACTGCTTTGACCAATAGAATATGACAGTATGTCGCTTCTGAGTTTGGTCATAAAAGTCCTTGCATCTTTCACCTTACTCCCCGGAGAACACTTTTTGGGGTCCTGAATTCTCGTGGCAGCCTTGTTAAGAGGAGACCCCTCCTGCCATATGCAGAGGCCAGAAACACTTTCTGGTGAGTGGTTCCAGGTGAAGCCAAACTTGAATTCCTCCAGCCCAGAAGTCGACATGTGAGTGAAGAAGCTTCCAGAGGACTCCTCCTCTCAACCATGCAGATCTAGCTGTTCCCCTCTTCCCAATGACGGCCTTAGATTTATGGAGCAGATAAAAGTATCTCTGCTGTACTCAGCCAAAATTCCTGGCCTCCAGAACCTGTGGGCATAAAACAGTAGTTCTAAACCACTGAATTAGAGGTGCTTTGCTTTCCAGTAGCAGTAACTGGAACATTTGACATGAAACCATAGAGGTGGAAATTCACTACAAAAAAGAAACATACTGTATGAAGGAGAAACATGGAGGGATGCTGTTACCAGGAAACCAGATTCAAGTGCTTACTGTACAGGTACACAGCATCTCCTATCCTTATTTCCTTAGTACTTGCAAATGTTGTCGTCTTCTCCTAATCCTCGGCCTCTGTCTTGTTGTCTGATCGCTGATGCTACACTAGACACCCCAAAGATAGCTCTCAGACAATTTCCCTGGTTAACTATATGTGAAATATATCTATCAGTGGGGAGAATTTTAATTGACAGTAGGAAAAATCTCTCCTACAGGGTAAGAAAGAAAAAGAGCCTAAGTCTGGGAAACCTTTCTTTATAAAGGTTACTGTTGAATTCTATTCTTTTGAAATAAGTATGAAAAAATAAGAAAAAACATTTAAAAAATTTTTGTAGAAAAGAACGCTGCTTTATTAATTTGTCTTGCAAAATCATGCACAAAAATTTTTGATGCCTACAAGGCCCTGGATATTTAACAGTGCCTGCTATTCTCTCTTTGACCTGATATGTCTTCATAATATAAGTGATGTGACAAAATATTTACGGCTCTGCTACAGGCTGTATTACTATATTTATTATTCATATTGATGAAGCTAAAAAGTCAAAACACCATCAATTACAAAACTGAAAGCTGGTAGAATATTCATGGCTGCAAAAATAAGTGAACCTCATACAAATAAAAAGTACAGAAATGATAATTAATACACTTTAATAAAAAGCAATACACTGATTTTGAAAGGGCTCTATAACTCCCTGAAGTTCTTTAGAGGCATTATTTGGCACTGATTTTGATAATGAGTAAGAGCGCCAATTCAATGATATTAACAAAAATAGCAATGTCGATTATCCATTTAATGCTGATAACAAAGAGCCCTGTGAACTGGATACATTTTCTCCCTTTTTACAAGTGAAGAAATGAGTAGATCCAAGAAAGTGTCATTAGTAAGACAGAGCCAGAACATAACAGAGGGTAGTCCATTCTCATAGTGGCCTATATGCTAGGTCAACTATTTAAATAGCACTTGATTTAGAACATATTCCCATGTGCATCATTTAACCTCACTGAATCTGGAAAGCAGTGCTATGAGCCAAACTGTGCTTTGTTTTGTAGATAATCTTCAGCTCTGGGAATCTGAGCAAATTTCCCCCAAGTCAAACCATAGCTATGAAACACTTTTGTACATCATAACTTCTCAATAAATAATATTTGATATGTGTTCTTCTGTGAGAATAATAAAGAATGCCCCAGTTAGAAATATGGTGGGTTGTGAAGAGAGATTTGGGGTTTGTGGGAGATGTTTTTAAGAAAAAGAATAAAATATCACAATACCAAAGTTAGGTAACAAAGTGAATGTTTGTTCAGAATGAGAAAAATAAATCACCATAAATTACAAATTATAAGAAGCTGAAAAATACCTAGGATGTTGCAAAATCCAGAAAATAGCAAAAAGATTTCTGGAAATAACTACTAACATAGTTCTTCAATAGTTTTTCTCTACATTTTTTGGTTGCATGTTCCTTTATCAGCTTTTTATATGTTGATAATTTTTAAAAATAGCAATCCATATAAAGAACAAAGAGATAATTCATTCTTCTAAGACCAGTTGAAATGTTTTCTTTAATTAATGACTGAGAGGAATAAACCACCACCACCCCTGTGCCCCAGCCACAGGCTTTCTTCCTGTTTGTAACATGACTGCAGCTTTTTGTCCAGTAAATGCAGATTAATTCTGACAAATTCTACTTCAGTAGCTCCTATCAAATGTATGGTAGGTTGATAATTGTGTATGTTGTTTTATTGAGTCTATTCTGGACCTGTACGAACTTCTTCTTTGAGGAATCAGCAAGAATGAAATCCTCTGCTTAAAACTGTACACAGTCAATGATTGAAATAATCTTCCACAATTAGCTTTTGAGTCTATAATTTCAAGCCATGTTTCTCCTTAGGACCCACCTGCTTCCTGTGCTAAGTGCTGGTGTATCACAGCACACCTGCAGTACTGCACCTTTGTGTCACACACTATACCTGAAAACCACATCACATAGCAAAAGCCAGCTATCATTTAACTGATCGTAAGGTTCATAGATAACAGTACCAACCTACATCTGCTCTCATCTCAAGATCCCCAAAATGTTCACTGACACTCCAAGGCCTCCTGGCAGGAGAATAAATATGAAAAGAGAAGGTCAGAGAGAAACGACTCAGTGGTCTGGGAAGATTACAGTTCAATGTTATCCTTTTGTGAAATTTACAAAAACACGTGGCTGTAGGAAGACATTGCTTGAACTGCTCCAAGACCTGGAAGTTTAAGCTTCCCCAACGTCCTGGTAAACTACTTCTGTCCTCATGAAAATAGTTGTAGGGAGGAGTGTGCAGGAAGATTGAAAATTTATCAGGGCTTCAAAAGCTTCCCGTAATTCTTTGTGGAAAGTATTTGTGGATAGAAAATAAACATAAAATTATTTAGATGGCTGTTTACAGTATTGTCCATTGACTAGTGACAACAATTTGTAATTATAAATTTGTAATTATATTTTGTAAGGATGATCATATCGGTTTCTAACTGGAGATTTGATGCTAAAAAAACTAACTGAAACCCTCTGCCAAACTTTAGAGAAGACAGTATAGACTGCCAAGGCCATTTTTATCCACTAAAGGTTGGTAGGGGGGCTATCTTCTTTTTTTATTTTAAATTAATATTTTGTTTATTTGTTTCTGGAAGTATCAATGCAGCAAATGTTTAATGAAATGGTTTTTTAAATTTTTATTTTGTATTGGGATATAGCAGATTAACAAACAATGTTGTAATAGTTTCTGGTGAACAAAGCCATACATATACATGTATCCATTCTCCCCTCAGCTCCCCTCCCATCCAGGCTGCCACATAACACTGAGCAGAGTTCCCTGTGCTATACAGGAGGACCTTGTTGGGAAACTGCTTTTCTTAACACTTTATACTTGTATCAAATTTTAATAATGAGCATGTATTACTTTTATAATAGAAAAAAATTTAGAATTCACTCTATACATTTTTAAACATTAGAACCTATGAAGTTTGTCCTTAATACAAGAAAATCCAAATAGAAAAATAAAAAAGCTTCCCTTATTCTTTGATTTGGACTTTTTTGGCCAGTTAGCAGGGAATCAAAATTCTAACTGTCTAAGGATCTGACCTCACTGTCTTTTCTTTGCAGACAAACATCTACATGGAACTGTAAAGGGAAAACCAGAGCACTTAGTTTATCCAAATAATTGAAGCTGCAAAACTATGAAACCCAGACCAAGTTAANTAGTTTTTCTCTACATTTTTTGGTTGCATGTTCCTTTATCAGCTTTTTATATGTTGATAATTTTTAAAAATAGCAATCCATATAAAGAACAAAGAGATAATTCATTCTTCTAAGACCAGTTGAAATGTTTTCTTTAATTAATGACTGAGAGGAATAAACCACCACCACCCCTGTGCCCCAGCCACAGGCTTTCTTCCTGTTTGTAACATGACTGCAGCTTTTTGTCCAGTAAATGCAGATTAATTCTGACAAATTCTACTTCAGTAGCTCCTATCAAATGTATGGTAGGTTGATAATTGTGTATGTTGTTTTATTGAGTCTATTCTGGACCTGTACGAACTTCTTTGAGGAATCAGCAAGAATGAAATCCTCTGCTTAAAACTGTACACAGTCAATGATTGAAATAATCTTCCACAATTAGCTTTTGAGTCTATAATTTCAAGCCATGTTTCTCCTTAGGACCCACCTGCTTCCTGTGCTAAGTGCTGGTGTATCACAGCACACCTGCAGTACTGCACCTTTGTGTCACACACTATACCTGAAAACCACATCACATAGCAAAAGCCAGCTATCATTTAACTGATCGTAAGGTTCATAGATAACAGTACCAACCTACATCTGCTCTCATCTCAAGATCCCCAAAATGTTCACTGACACTCCAAGGCCTCCTGGCAGGAGAATAAATATGAAAAGAGAAGGTCAGAGAGAAACGACTCAGTGGTCTGGGAAGATTACAGTTCAGTGTTATCCTTTTGTGAAATTTACAAAAACACGTGGCTGTAGGAAGACATTGCTTGAACTGCTCCAAGACCTGGAAGTTTAAGCTTCCCCAACGTCCTGGTAAACTACTTCTGTCCTCATGAAAATAGTTGTAGGGAGGAGTGTGCAGGAAGATTGAAAATTTATCAGGGCTTCAAAAGCTTCCCGTAATTCTTTGTGGAAAGTATTTGTGGATAGAAAATAAACATAAAATTATTTAGATGGCTGTTTACAGTATTGTCCATTGACTAGTGACAACAATTTGTAATTATAAATTTGTAATTATATTTTGTAAGGATGATCATATCGGTTTCTAACTGGAGATTTGATGCTAAAAAAACTAACTGAAACCCTCTGCCAAACTTTAGAGAAGACAGTATAGACTGCCAAGGCCATTTTTATCCACTAAAGGTTGGTAGGGGGGCTATCTTCTTTTTTTATTTTAAATTAATATTTTGTTTATTTGTTTCTGGAAGTATCAATGCAGCAAATGTTTAATGAAATGGTTTTTTAAATTTTTATTTTGTATTGGGATATAGCAGATTAACAAACAATGTTGTAATAGTTTCTGGTGAACAAAGCCATACATATACATGTATCCATTCTCCCCTCAGCTCCCCTCCCATCCAGGCTGCCACATAACACTGAGCAGAGTTCCCTGTGCTATACAGGAGGACCTTGTTGGGAAACTGCTTTTCTTAACACTTTATACTTGTATCAAATTTTAATAATGAGCATGTATTACTTTTATAATAGAAAAAAATTTAGAATTCACTCTATACATTTTTAAACATTAGAACCTATGAAGTTTGTCCTTAATACAAGAAAATCCAAATAGAAAAATAAAAAAGCTTCCCTTATTCTTTGATTTGGACTTTTTTGGCCAGTTAGCAGGGAATCAAAATTCTAACTGTCTAAGGATCTGACCTCACTGTCTTTTCTTTGCAGACAAACATCTACATGGAACTGTAAAGGGAAAACCAGAGCACTTAGTTTATCCAAATAATTGAAGCTGCAAAACTATGAAACCCAGACCGAGTTAAGTGTTCTTGGTGAAGTTCATTTGCATATTTATATTAATTTCCCACTTCACTTGGATTGTATGATCTACAGGACTACATTTAATTATAACCCTTCATCATCAATCACCATTCATGCTAACTGTGTTAGTGTTATCTATTTATTCAGTATAAAGTGTGAAAATGTCAGTGGCTCAGTCATGTCTGACTCTTTGGGGCCCCATGGACTATAATTGCTCACCAGGCTCCTCTGTCCATGGAATTCTCCAGGCAAGAATACAGGAATGGGTAACCATTCCTTCTCCAGGGGAACTTCCTGACTCAGTGACTGAACCCAGTTCTCCTGCACTGAAGGAAGATTCTTTACCATCTGAGCCACCAGGGAAGCCCACGCAGTATAAAGGGCACCATAATCCACAAGGAGCAGTCGTCTTCAAGCTGGAAAGGCTTGACAACATGAGGGCAAAGGAATGGAAACTCAGGATACGTAGAAAGCACTTGGCAATAAAGCTCTTGGCGGCTTTAAATAAACACAAATCTCCAGACAGATGAATTCCTTCCCAAAGAACTGAGAACTGCAAATGTGACTATTGCTCATTTTTGTAACCATTGCATAATTGCAGAAAACAGAGGCAATATTGAGAATCTAGAAGTGGAAAAGTTGCCCACTTCAAAAAAAAAAAGAGGAACTAGACATATTCGGTATAAATTTCTAACAAAATGCTAAAATAAATTATTTCATCAAGTAAGAATTACCAACTCAGTAATCAAGGTTGATTTCTGGTGATCAGCCACGATTCTAGATGATAAGGAAAACAATAAGGGAATTCCCTGGTTGTCCAGTGGTTAGGGCTCTGTGTTCTCACCACTGATTCTTGGTTGAGGAAATTAAGATTGCACAGGCCACACTGTGCAGCCAAAAAAAAGAAAATCTACTTGTTCCAAAGTTGAGCTGTATGAAATTTAGCCCTTTTCTCATTCAGGTTTATGATGATTCAGAAAGACTCTCTCAGGCTTTTAGTCTTTTTATTTCCTCCTTGAGGTTGATCCTAAGCCCTAGGGAGCACTTTAGAAATTTCCATGTTGTCTCTTCTCCTAGTCAGGAGGAGCTGGTTCTATTTGAGTCCGCTCTGTCTGACTACATCCTGTGTGAGGCTCCTGCTCCAAATATAAATCCTTGCAGAAGGTCCTCGGGGCAGACAAGGGACACTGCCCTCTCCAAAAGCAGCCTCATCCATGCGGAGAGACAGAGGTTGCTAACCGGAGTCTAGGAAGCCCCCATCAATTTCAGCCTGACATGTGACCAAGGCCCAGGGTCTCTTCTCAGAGATGACAGGAGTTGCTAACTTAGTCATTTTAGGATAATCTGTTCCATTCCCATATGTGTTTGCAAACAGCCTTCAGAGCAAATTGGTGCTGCTCCTATGAATTCTGAGTCCTCCATTTGCAGAAATGAAAATGAGAGTTCACAAACCTGGATAAGCCAAAATGAGAGCGATGCCCTGAACTGCTTGGGAAATTGCAGAATTCCGTGGAGTTTTCTTTGATTTTGTACAATTGCATTTGTTTTTAGAGAGAGTTTAAGAATGAAGTTTAGTTTTTAAAGACAAAAGTGCTGGTTTTGTACATCAAAGATGTGGCTTATAAAATCCCTACCTGACAAAACATCCAGTGTCCTTTAAGCACTAGAAAAGGAAGCATTTATCACTCCAGACCCCACATGAGTCTACAAATTATAATTTCTACCAAACTAACCACTGTTCTCAATTGGGAAAAAAAATCTGAGAAATCAGGGAAACGCTGTACACATGCAACTTAAAAAAACTGAAGTATAGTTGTTTACAATGTTGTGTTAGTTGCAGGTGTACAACAAAGTGATTCAGATATATATATATGTGTTCAGAATATAATATATTCTAATGTATTATTCTTTATATATATGCATATTTTTCAGATTTCTTATATATTATTCTTTATATATATGCATACTTTTTCAGATTCTTTTTCTTTATAGATTATTATAAAGTAGTGAGCATAGTTCCCTGTGCTATACAGTAGACCCTTTCTGGTTATTTATTATATATATATATATACAGTAGTGAGTTTGACAGTGAAAGTGAAAGTCACTCAGTCGTGTCTGACCTTTGCAACCCTGTGGACTATACAGTCCATGGAATTCTCCAGGCTAGAATATTGGAGTGGGTAGCTGGCCCCTTCTCCAGGGGATCTTCCCAACCCAGGGACTGAACCCAGGTCTACCACATTGCAGGCAGATTCTTTACCAGCTGAGCCACCAGGGAAGCCCAGTAGTGATTTTACAGGAATCTTAATTGAAGAAAACTAATATTTTTTTCATACTATCCCAGAGCCAGAAATGANATCTTCCCAACCCAGGGACTGAACCCAGGTCTACCACATTGCAGGCAGATTCTTTACCAGCTGAGCCACCAGGGAAGCCCAGTAGTGATTTTACAGGAATCTTAATTGAAGAAAACTAATATTTTTTTCATACTATCCCAGAGCCAGAAATGACATGGGAACATAATTATTTTAAATTCCAATATTTCACGTAGGGAAAATGAGGTTTAAGTGACATCCTCTAGGACAAACAAACTCTAACAGTAATAGAGGTCAAATTTGGGATCTGGGCTCTTGCTTTTCAGATCCTTCACAAGTATGCGATGTGTCAGATGCTGTGCTGGAACTTAAAGACATAAAGATGAATAGTCACAGTCTTAGCTTTAAGATGCGTGAAGCTAAGACAGGAACATAAAATGGACCCCAGGTGGCTCCAATCTCTGGGCCCAGAAGAACTCCCAGCACTCCTCTTTTTGGGAGAATGCTGGAACTGGCTCTCAACCAGCTCACAAAGCCAGGTGTATGCATCTCTCCCTAATTCCATGTTCATTGACACTATGTCACTTATTGATTGACAGTGGTGAGAAAATCTACACCAGGGGAACCAACAAACCAGCAAATGTTACAACTCAGGGCTTCCCAGTCAGCTTTAAAACATTTAGTATCTCACCAGTGCCTCAGGGAGTCCCTTATTGCTTCCACCATCCTCTCTAACCCTGAACTCTGCTCCATGCAAATCTTCCAAAATTTTCTTGTGCCCCTAAAAAGAAACAGGATCTTGTCATTTTTAGGAAACTGAAGCTATTGCAAAGGTAACAAGAAATCTGACAAACACAAGAAGTTACAACATTTCCTGTAGTTTGCACTGTTCTTTCTACCCTGGCCTCTAGTCTTCTTCCTAGTTCAGCTCTGAGTTCATAAATGAATAAGACAATGTACGTAAAGTCTGCAATACAGATTTCACATACAGGATAGGGCCTCTGGTTCTTGGTTGTGGACTTAAGTGAAGAGGTCAGTGAACGACCATTCTGTCTTTGAAATATTGTTGCAGGGAGGAAGCCAATTCTGGCTCCATGTTGGAAACTGTTTCTTTGATTTGGTTTTATTATTGTAATCATACTCAGTGGCTTAGCTGGAGGACCCTGCCCCCCTGCTTGACGGTAAACTAAAGTGCCTTTGCTCAGCTCATGGAGAGATAGTTTGTCCCTGCCTGCCCATGAATAGAGGAGATTACCATACCCTTTTAAAAGGCTGGCCATTCCCTTGGAGATGTTTTGCAAGGCTGAAGACCCTTTCACTTTACTTCCCCACTGCATCTCCCTATTTTGCCTTTTGACTTTAGTTCCTCATTGCTTCTTTAATCTCTGATCAATAAAAGATGATCCAGACCCTAGTAAGATGGTTATTTTGAGGCACTAGCCTTCCATCTTCTCGGTCTGCTGGCTCCCCAATTAAAGTCTCTTCCTTGCCTCAACACCTTACTTTTGACTTTAGTTCCTCATTGCTTCTTTAATCTCTGATCAATAAAAGATGATCCAGACCCTAGTAAGATGGTTATTTTGAGGCACTAGCCTTCCATCTTCTCGGTCTGCTGGCTCCCCAATTAAAGTCTCTTCCTTGCCTCAACACCTTGTCTCTTGGATTCATTGGCCTGTCATGTGGCAACCAGAACGAGCTTGGACTCAGTAACAATATGATCCCACGAACACAGGCCTATACCATGAGCTCTGAGTCTGCCATACTCATACTTTGCCTCTTCCAGCCCTGGACATTTACTGGCTCTGTGCACACAGCCTGTGGCTATTTCTTTCATTTCAGTCATCTGGCCCTGGAAGTTACTGAATTTGGTTTTGATATTAAATGCTCCATATTCTAAGGAAGTGAATTAACTAGTGTTTGGTTTAGTTACTAAGTCATGTCCAACTCTTGCAATCCCATGGACTGTAGACTGCCAGGCTCCTCAGTCCGTGGGATTCTCCAGGTGTGAATACCTGAATGGGTTGCCATTTCCTTCTCCAGAGGATCTTCCCAACTCAGGAATCGAACCTGGGTCTCCTGCATTGCAGGCAGACTCTTTACCAACTGAGCTATGAGGCAAGCCCAACCAGTGTTTAGCATTTGGATTAGGAGAGAAATTTGTACTGAATTTTCTTGGCAACTTCTCAATTCTTTATTTAACAATGCTTGAATAGTAGCAGATAGAATACCAGGAGTCTTTTTATTCCTTTAACTAGTTAATTAACATCTCAATTAATAGTCCAAGACAGGTCCCCAATAGGGCATGTGAGAGAAGAATTCTAGAAGTTAAATGGTTCTTAATTTTGCCTACACATAGAGATGACTTCATGACCAGATCTAGGAAGTGCTTAAGCAAATGAACTTCATTACATATCAGTTGTCATCTTCTGATGAATGCATATTTTAAATAGCCTAAAAATATATTCTTTAGTGAATGCAAAAGATATGTCTGTATTTAAATTCAAATGGCCTTGTCTGCTTTCCTCAGAGATGTAAATAGGGTTATTATCTTGTCAATGGGATTTTGTCCATTAGGATTTACTATTACATTATATACTAAGAACTGGCACAGAGTGTAAATCACATGATTATTTAAATCAGAAATGACTTAGAAACTGAACACCAATAACAATTTTTCTAAATAGTATCTGATCTAGATAATACTAATAATTACCCTTGAAAAAAAAGAAGATACCACAAATCCTTCTTCAGTTTTTAAACATAATCTCTATCCAATTATGTTTACAAGTTTAAAGGTACACTAAGGAAATGTATTCACTCAGAATAAAGAAAGCAGAGTTAATTTGGAAGTATAGGTAAACTACTTTTGATAAATCAGGGGAGTATTAGAATAAATATGTGCATACCCAAGGTCTTATCTATTTAGTTCTGAATTTTCAAGCCCAGAAGAATACAATTAAATGTTTCATTCATAGTGTTCATAAGATAAACACTAACTAGTTGAAGAAAAGTAAGTTCGTACTACATACAAATATTCCGCTTATGAATACTCAGCTCATCAACAGTAGACCTGTAGTTTAACCAGCTTAATAGGTTTCTTTAGCAATTACAAATGGAGAAGGAAATGGCTACCCACTCCAGTATTCTTGCCTAGAGAATCCTGTGGACAGAGGAGCCTGGTGGGCTGCTGTCCATAGGGTCACATAGAGTCGAATGACTGAACCCACTTAGCAGCAGCAGCAATTACAAAATCATGGTTCATTCTATCCTCAGGCCTCGGTGCCACTCATTCTCTGACCAGTGACAGATTTTATTTTCTTGGATGCCAAAATCACTGTAGATGATGACTGCAGCCATGAAATTAAAAGTTGCTTGCTCCTTGGAAAAAAAGGTCTGACAAACCTAGACAGCGTATTCAAAAACAGAGACATCACTTGCTGACAAAGGGCTGTAGAGTCAAAGTTATGGTTTTTCCAGTAGTCATGGAGGGATGTGAGAGCTGGACCATAAAGAAGGCTGAGCACTGAAGAATTGATGCTTTCATACTGTGGCACTAGAGAGGACTCTCAAGAGTCTGTTGGACTGCAGGGAGATCAAACCAGTCAGTCCTAAAGGAAATCAACCCTGAATATTCAGTGGGAGGACTGATGCTGAAGCTGAAGCTCCAATGCTTTGGCCACCTGAAGCAATGAGCCAACTCATGGGGAAAGACCCTGCTGCTGGAAAAGACTGAGAGCAGGAGGAGAAGGGGGCGACAGGATGAGATGGTTGGATGGCATCACCGACTCAATGGACATGAGTTTGATCAAACTCCGGGAGATAGGGAAGAACAGGGAAGCCTAGCTTGCTGCAGTTCATGGGATACACGACTGAGGGACCGAACAACAAAAACAACTGACTGTGTGAGTATGAGTGGAAAAGAGCCTTAGCCTAGCATTCTAGGTAGAGGGCGTCAGTGAGCCCGTGAACAGAGAGCAGGTCACTCCACAACCATCTGACACTATAATTGTAGCAGCCAGAAATAATGGCAGCCACGGACTGATCCACTTCTCCAGCTGTCCTTGTGGCTCCCATTTGGAAGCAGGGTTAATCCCAGAATCCTTTCCCAAATTAATTAAACCCTCAAGGTTGCTGGAGAATTTAGTAAGATATGGAAAGCATTGAAAGAATGATGCTGGACTTCTTATGAGTAAGAAAAATGGTCTTCTCAAATGCAAGATTTGACCATATTTATCCTCCAGGCTTGTGAGACAAGTAGTAACAACTACATGTAACTTGGGTATAAGACAGTGATCTAATGGGGGAACTGATCAACCTCACAGTTAGCTCTAGACTTGCCAGGTGACTTCTGCAAAGCTATGTACGAATGAAGGGAAAGGAGCCTGGATGAACATTTATCCAGTGTCAGGCAGATAGATAGATAAAGATAGATGAATGAACGCTGCCTCTAAAAGATGATCAGTGTAAATCTTCTCATCCTGCTTTAATGCCCAAATAGCCTTCTATAACTGAATTCTTGATGAATTAACTTGGAGAAGCCATTTTCTTTAATAAGATTTGGTGTCCATCCAAAGTGCTTAATTAGTGATCATTAAAACCACAAACATATTGCACACTGGCCATTTCCCTCCTGCACATCTTGTAAAAGTGCCACCAAAGACAAGGTCAGCTGCAATATTCAACACTCCTGGGTGGAAAATTCTCTACCAGTTAGAGAGAAATGTGACTAATAAAGAGAAATATATTTTTCTTGATATTCTGATCTTCACTCATTCCATTATTCATTTAAAGTACTAACTATGTGACAAGCATTTGCTGTGCACTGGGCATATAAAGATGAGTAGAACAGAGTCCTTTCCCTCTGGAGATGCCCACTTACAGTGGAGGAAGAAGACAGGCACATATTATGTTGCAGGATGCTAGGGCTGGGATGGGCATGGAGCAGAGGGAGTGTTGATCCCGGAAGAGGTCAAGGAAGAAGGGGAGGATCTTCTTCTATACAGGAGAAGACCTATGAACTGAGTCTTGAAGAGTGAGAGGTGCACAGGTACCAAAATGAATCTGGAGTTTCAGACCCGGGAAGCTCATGCATCTTGGTGCCATTAACCAAGGTGGAGGATGAACAAAGGAGGACCCATCTCTGGGAGAAGATGAAGAGTTCACCTTTGACATTTCTCTGTGATAGTACTGCTGCCTTGCCTTGATTCCAGTGTGCCACAGTTGATAGGCACTGGCCTTCACTTCAGCTGAAGCAGGTTCATATCCTGGCTCTGCCATGAATTCATGATACTAACCTTGGGCACATATCTTAAACCCACAAAGCTGTGACTGTCTCATGTATAAAACAGAATTGATGATACACATATACATACTTACATGCATACATCTTAAATTGTAAGGATTAAAATGTACCATAGTAACTAAATTCATAACCCTTTTAGCAATCTTTCCATAGACCTCCCTGAGTCCAATCTGAACCCAAACCTAATCTGTTTTGTTCCTGCTTGGTCTTTTTTTAAATTTAGTTAATGTGGGTTTTATTCCCTGTGGTTTCTTTGTTGTTGTTGTTGAACTATAGCTGATTTTTGATGTTTCAGGTACATATTGATTCAGTTATACATGTATTAATACATATTCAAGTATTCTTTTCAGATTTTTTTCCTTTATAGATTATTTCAAAATATTGAACAAGGTTCTTCACACCATACAGTGGCCTCTTGCTGTTTAGCTCTTTTATGCACAGTAGTGTATATCTGTTAATTACCAAATTGTAAGTCACCCCCCCCTTTTCCTTTTGGTAAACATTAAGTTTGTTTTCTATGTCTGTGAGCCTATTTCTGTTTTGTAAATAAGCTCATTTGTATCATTTGTGTGGACTCCACATGTAAGTATACCCTCTGATATTTGTCTTTGTCTGACTTTCTTTAGTCAGTATGAGAATCTCCAGATCCATCCCTGTTGCTCAAATGGCATTATTCATTCTTTGCCAGTGAGTGGTGAACTTCTTTCTGTTGCCTATAATCCTGTCCTTTGTGCCATACAGGTTAGTTTTCTAGTGGCCCACCTGCTACCTAGAGCTGAATCCCATTATTCCCTTCAGCTTCTTAGGCAGTGTTGGGAAGCATGCCTTACTTCAATGTTGTCTTTAAACCTTGGGGCAGAGATTGAGTAAAACTAAGGATGCATGTTATCTCTCAGGATTAAATCTGTATCACCTGCTGGAACCATACCTTGCTGACTGATGGAGTGTTGCCAACCCTGTGTTTTGCTGTAACTTCTTTGGTTCTTCAGTTCTCCATCCTCTGTGGGGAGCGATGTCCTCCCACGGTCTTGGGGTGAAGCCAGGATACAGAGTACTGTTCTGCTGGACTGCTCACACGCATTGGAGGGTGACAGCTGGATTCCAGACAGCTGTCGTATGGCAAGCTGAAGAGGGATAATCACGAGCCAGGAAGGAAGAGGAAACACTTTCCAGATTCACTGAAGCACAGCTTCAAGAAACAGAAAGACTGGAGACAAATAGGACATTCAGGCTGACAGGTGGCTATCAGGAACATAGCATCAGGCTGGCAAAATATCCCAAACAGCAAAATATCTTTCAGAGCACTGCGGCCAGTGGTAATTAAAGGATGTTTCCTGTGTGCTCAGTTTAGCAAGGACTGCTGGACCATTGAGGGTATTTGGGGTACATGCTCATGCAGATTTCAACATCGCCTCTCTGAGCAGGATGACCACATGGCTGTCCCCTAATCTTCCTGTCTATTTCACAGAGCATACAGAATGAGGTCCTTGCAGCTACCCTTCATTCAGGTAAAAGGACTTGAGAAGCCACAAGAGAAAAGAACACAGCACATGAGACTAGTGAGCTGTGGCACTGGGCCAGAAGGTAGACAACCTAACAGGCTGACACCTGGGAACGCAATGTGCTTCAGCAAGAAGGGTCAGCTCAGTCACTCAGTCGTGTCTGATTCTTTACAACCCCATGGGTTGTAGCCCCCAAGGCGCCTCTGATTTCCCAGGCAAAAATGCTGGCGTGGGTAGCCATTTCCTCTGCTGGGAGACCTTCCCCACCCAGGGATCGAGTCTGTGTCTTCTGCATCTCTTGTAATGGGGGGCAGAGTCTTTACTACTGACCCACCTAAGAAACCTAAAAGAGTCCGTGGTAGATTCAAATCCCAACCCTGCCCCAGTGTGAGACTTTGCTTTCTAGTCTGTAAAAAGGGCAGAAAGTACCTCTAGTGGTTTTCTAAAAATGAAATGGGATAATATGTAGCCTGTTCATGAGGCTTTCCAGGTGGCACGAGTGGTAAAGAACCCACCCACCAATGCAGGAGACTTAAGAGACATAGGTTCAACCCCTGGGTCGGGAAGATCCCATGCAGGAGAGCATGACAACGCACTCCAGTATTCTTGCCTGGAGAATCCCATGGACAGAGGAGCCTGACGGGCTATGATCCACAGGGTTGCAATGTGTCAGACACGACTGAAGTGACCGCACAAACACATGTTCATAATAGATGGTTTAAAAAATAGTTACACTCCTACTCTTTGACATACTGAGGGAAAACAGTCAAGTACAGAAGTGGGACTTCAGCTGTGCCTTTAGTTATGACATCTCTGACTCCCCCAGTGCTCAGGTACTGATTTTTTATTAGAAAGATAAATATGATGCTGTCATAACCTAATTTGGTCATTCTACTTAGTGATTTCACTGGTAAATATGCACCTGCTTTATCATCAAATTACTTCCCTCTGCAAAGGAAGTAAACTTTTGGAATACTTATATTTATGGTATGCATTGGACTTTCCCAGTGGCTCAGCAGTAAAGAATTCACCTGCAATACAGGAGACTCAGGTTTGATCCCTGGGTCGGGAAGATCCCTTGGAGGAGGGCACAGCAACCCACTCCAGTATTCTTGTCTGGAGAATCCCATAGACAGAGTAGCCTGGCATGCTGCAGTCCATAGGGTTACAAAGAGTCAGATATGACTGAAATGACTGAACACACACGCATGCGTGATGTAATATAAAAATTAAAAAGTAACCTCCAAGTCACATTTTCTAGCTTGATGTCAGGAAAGGGGGATAAGAGCAAGCAGTCAAGGCTTTGAGAACTTTCCCAATCAGAACACCCTTATTTTCAAATGTTGCACACACTGGTTTCCCCATAAGATCTTTCCATAAACAAAGGATTTTACGACTGAAAGGTTAAGTTTTAAAATCACTTTTCTGTAATACTTAAGTTCATAAGAACACGTGAATAAAAAGGCAACAGGATTTTTACATCCCAAGTCACTTAACATGGTTACTACACTTATTTTGTCTATGCACGGTTGGAAATTGGTATATAACAGGACTTTTCCTTCAGAAATGTCTCTGAAATGAACTAGCCCCTGAAATGATACAGAGAAATGGAAACATTTCAAGGACACTGGGTTGGAGGTTCCCAAGACCATCCTCAGGGTTGATGATTCCCTATGAGGACTCACAGAATCTGAACATAGAAATGCTTATGGTTATAATGATTACAGCTAAAAGATACAAGGCAAAATCAATGAAGGATAAAGGCCCATGTATTAGAGCTTGGAGGAAACCAGGAGCAGTCTTTTAAGAGTCCTCTTCCAGGACTCCCCTGGCAGTCCAGCCATTAAGACTCAGCTTCCAATGCAGGGAGCAAAGGTTTGACCCCTGGTCAAGGAACTAAGATCTCACATACCATATGGTAAGGCCAAAAAATAAAACAAATTTTTAAAATAGAGTCCTTTCCCAAAGGACTCACACAGCTATAGGCTGTGACAGCACATGTGAAATGTTCTCTATTAAGAAAGCTCATTAGAAACTCAGTGTCCAGTGGATTTGTTGGCAGATGGGCAAATAGACATCCTCAGCCTAGCACTTGGACTTTCCAGGTGGCTCAGCGGTAAAGAATTTGCCTGCCAATGCAAGAGACACTGGTTCTATCCCTGGGTCAGGAAGACCCCATGGAGGAGGAAATGTCAATCCACTCCTGTTCTTGCCTGGGAAATCCCATGGACAGAGGGACATATGGGCTAGAGTCCATTGGGCCACAAGAGTCAGACACTACTGAATGAGCACACACGCACGCCTAACACCAAAATTCTAGACTTCAAGAAGTAAGCAGGTGTTCAACATAAATCAAATTGTTTATACAGTTTAGAAACAGAGCCATCCTTACCAGTTAGAATAACATGATCCCTCCCAAAATAGAAGTTCTCTAATGCCAGCTAAGCCAGCAATCAGGCCTGCCATGTTAACTCTTTCTGTGCATAGTCAGTTCAATCATTCAGTCGTGTCCAACTCTTTGTGACCCTGTGGAGCACAGCACACCAGGCCTCCCTGTCCATCACCAACTCCCGGAGTTTGCTCAAACTCATGCATTGAGTTGGTGATGCCATTCAACCATCTCATCCTCTGTTGTCTCCTTCTCCTCGCACTCCCAATCCCTCCCAGCATCAGAGTCTTTTCCAATGAGTCCACTCCGCATGAGGTGGCCAAAGTACTGGAGTTTCAGCTT
>SJYX01016609.1:18677-52099 GCA_006410675.1 Oreotragus oreotragus
AAGTATTGGAGTTTCTGCTTCAACATCAGTCTTTCCAATGAACACTCAGGACTGATCTCCTTAAATTCATGGCTGCAGTCACCATCTGCAGTGATTTTGGAGCCCCCTCAAAATAAAGTCTGCCATTGTTTCCACTGTTTCCCCATCTATTTGCCATGAAATGATGGGACCGGATGCCACAATCTTTCTTTTCTGAATTTTGAGCTTTAAACCAACTTTTGCACTCTCCTCTTTCACTTTCATCCAGAGGCTCTTTAGTTCTTCTTCACTTTCTGCCATAAGGGTGGTGTCATCTGCGTATCTGAGGTTATTGATATTTCTCTTGCTGCTGCTGCTGCTAAGTCACAGCAGTCATGTCCGACTCTGTGTAACCCCATAGACGGCAGCCCAACAGGCTCTTCTGTCCCTGGGATTCTCCAGGCAAGAATACTGGAGTGGGTTGCCATTTCCGTCTCCAATGCATCTCCCGGCAGTCTTAATTCCAGCTTGTACTTCATCCAGCCAAGCATTTCTCATGATGTACTCTGAATATAAGTTAAATAAGCAGGGTGACAATATACAACCTTGATGTACTCCTTTCTCTATTTGGTACCAGTCTGTTGTTTCATCTCCAGTTCTAACTGCTGCTTCCTGACCTGCATATAAGTTTCTCAAGAGGCAGGTCAGGTGGTCTGGTATTCCCATTTCTCTCAGAATCTTCCACAGTTTGTTGTGGTCCACACAATCAAAGGCTTTGGCAGAGTCAATAAAGTGGAAGTAGATATTCTTCTGGAACTCTTGCTTTTTCAATGATCCATCAGATGTTGACAATTTGATCTCTGGTTCCTCTGCCTTTTCTAAAACCAGCTTAAACATCTGGAAGTTCATGGTTCACATACTGTTGAAGCCTGGCTTGGAGAATTTTGAGCATTACTTTACTAGTGTGTGAGATGAGTGCAATTGTGCAGTAGTTTGAGCATTCTCTGGCATTGTTTTTCTTGGGGATTGGAATGAAAACTGACCTTTTCCAGTCCTGTAGCCATGGCTGTGTTTTCCAAATTCTGTGCATAGACACCCAGTTTTCTGTGCACAGATACCCATAAAATTGCTTGAAAGTCAATGATGTAAGTATAATATATGCATCAGGATGTGAATGACATTAAATCATCTGTTTCCTTATAAATGGGCTTCCCTAGTGGTTTAGATGGTAAAGAATCTGCCTGTAATGCAGGAGACCCACGTTTGATCCCTGGGTCAAGAAGATCCCCTGGAGAAGGGAATGGCTACCCACTCCAGTCTTCATGCCTGGAGAATTCCATGGACAGAGGATTCTGGCGGGCTACAGTCCATGAGGTTGCAAAGAGTCGGACATGACCTTGTAAATGCTGCTTTCAGCTTTCCTCCAAGAGGAAAGAGATATGTGAAAGAGTGGAATCAAGTGAGAAGACTCTGTAATTAGTTATAACCAGTGCCATAAAATGTGAAGTTTGTGAATTCCTGTATCAAGGTATATATGTAAATAGGGGGGAAAGGACATAGTCATTGCAATGAAATGACTATAGTTAAAGATTCTTAGATCATACTTTAATCCTCTTATTTTACAGGTAAGCATAGAAAGGGCTTCCCAGTAGCTCTGACGGTAAATAATATATCTGAAATGCAGGAAACCTGGGTTCAATACCTAGGTCAGGAAAATCCCCTGGAGAAGGGAATGGCAACCTACTCCAGTATTCTTGCCTTGAAAATCCCATGGACAGAGGAGCCTGGTAGACTATAGTCCATGCAGTCGCAAAGAGTCAGACACAACTGAGCAACTAAGCACNCCTGGGTTCAATACCTAGGTCAGGAAAATCCCCTGGAGAAGGGAATGGCAACCTACTCCAGTATTCTTGCCTTGAAAATCCCATGGACAGAGGAGCCTGGTAGACTATAGTCCATGCAGTCGCAAAGAGTCAGACACAACTGAGCAACTAAGCACAAGCATGAAGGATAGTGAAACTCAGAAAGATTATTTGACTGATCCAAGATCACACAACTGTCTATGAACCAAGCTACTACAGAACCCAGGTGCCAAATTCATAGCAACATGCTTTCCCCCTTCATTTCATCCCCTTATGTATATTCTGAGATCCTTGGGAAAGATAATTTCTAAATGTAAACATATTACTTAGAAGGTATTACATTAGGGAAAGTACAGTGTTGATGTAGGAATATTAGTGCATGGCCACAAAATTAAATAATCCATAAATCAACAAATACCTTCCAACCCCACTAATGATATTGAGAAATGAGCTCCAGAAAATTTTTTCAACATGTAAAATATGAATGTTCTTATGACAAGATTAATGAAATGAAAACAGGACAAACCCAGGAAAAGTGGTCATTGTCAATTGGCTGTTAGGCTAAATTTGCATTATCCAATAAGATAATTGGGGAATGTCCTTTATGTTCAGTAAGTTTTTATGTGTATGTGTTTGACAGGAAAAGTGGTCATTGTCAGTTGGCTGTTAGGCTAAATTTGCATTATCCAATAAGATAATTGGGGAATTTCCTTTATGTTCAGTAAGCTTTTATGTGTATGTGTTTGACAAACCTAGACAGAATTTTAAAAAGCGGAGACATTACTTTGCCAACAAAGAGTCAAAGCTATGGTCTTTCCAGCAACCACGTACAGATGTGAGAGTTGGACCATAAACAAGGCTAAGCACTGAAGAACCAATGCTTTCAAAGTGTGGTGTTGGCAAAGACTCTTGAGAGTCCCTTGGATAGCAAGATCAAACCAGTAACCCTAAAGGAAATCAACCCTGAATATTCATTGGAAGGGCTGATGCTCAAGCTGAAGCTCCAATACTTTGCCCACCTGATGTGAAGAGCCCACTCATTGGAAAAGACCCTGATGCTGAGAAAGATTGAAGGCAGGAGGAGAAGGGGATGACAGAGGATGAGATGGTTGGATGGCATCACCTGTTCAATGGACATGAATTGAGAAAACTCAGGAAGATGGTGAAGGACAGAGAAGCCAGGTGTGCTGCAGTCTGTTCAGCTCAGTCACTTG
The DNA here is from genome assembly GCA_006410675.1 of Oreotragus oreotragus. Taxonomy (NCBI): domain Eukaryota; kingdom Metazoa; phylum Chordata; class Mammalia; order Artiodactyla; family Bovidae; genus Oreotragus; species Oreotragus oreotragus. The sequence goes on from SJYX01016609.1 coordinate 21,712, forward strand.
GTCGTGTCCAACTCTTTGTGACCCCACGAACCACAGCACGCCAGGCCTCCCTGCCCTTCACCAGCTCCCAGGGTCTGCTCAAATTCATACCCACTGAGTCTCAGTGATGTCATCCAACCATCTCATCCTCTGTTGCCCCCTTCTCCTCCCACCTTCAATCTTTCCCAGCATCAGGATCTTATCAAATGAGTCAGTTCTTCATGTCAGGTGGCCAAAATATAGGCGTTCCAGCTTCAGCATCAGTCCTTCCAATGATTATTCAGGATTGATTTCCTTTAGGATAGACTGGTTGGATCTCCTTGCCATCCAAGTGACTCTCAAGAGTCTTCTCCAACACCAAGTTCAAAATCATCAATTCTTCGGCGCTCAGCTTTCTTTATGGTCCAACTCTCACATCCACATATGACTACAGGAAAACCATAGCTTTGACTAGATGGACCTTTGTTGGCAAAGTAATGTCTCTACTTTTAATATGCTGTTGAGGTTGGTCATAGCTTTTCTTCCAAGGAGCAAGCATCTTTCAATTTCATGGCTGCAGTCACCATCTGCAGTGATTTTGGAGCCCCCCAAAAATGAAGTCTGTCACTGTTCCCACTGTTAACCCATCTATTTGCCATGAACTGATGGGACCAGATGCCATGATCTTAGTTTTCTAAATGTTGAGTTTTAAGCCAACTTTTTCACTCTCCTCTTTCACTTTCATCAAGAGGCTCTTTAGCTTTTCTTTGCTTTCTGCGTTAAGGGTGGTGTCATCTTCTGCATATCAGAGGTTATTGATATTTCTCCCTGCAATCTTGATTCCAGCTTGTGCCTCATCCAGCCCAGCGTTTCTCACGATGTACTCTGCATAAAGGTTAAATAAGCAGGGTGCTGCAGTCTATGGGGTCGCAGAGTTGGACACGGCCGAGTGACTGAAGAGCAACAACAGTGTGTTTGGTGTTCCTATAGCTTATACCGGACACATTCTACATTTGGTTTTCACAAATCTCCGTTCCTCTGTGTATTTCAGTCTTTCACCCATGATTGACCTGTTACATCATCACAGGATGTGTCTCACTGCCAGTAGGGGGCGAAAGCTCAGGCAGTACAGAAACAGAGGTAGGGTTTGAAGAAGGGACTAGTCTTGGAATCTGAGCGGGGGGCGACTCATCTTTTAACTCTTCGTATTATTCCCTCCCCATCTTGTTGCTCAAAGGAAACACCTTTCAGCGTGAGTATGCAGTGTCATTGCCCAAATCCAGACTTGCAGAAGCCCACGCTGCCCCCACCACAGGAGATAAGGGGTGGAGTGGAGTGACAGAGAAGGTGTAGCTTAGCCAGCTTTGTACCAGATGTTAAGAGCTGTGAAAGTGTTGCTAAGAGCTGTGAAAGTGTTAAATATCGGAGAAGGAACAAGAGTAAGGAAAACATAGGCCTAGTCCCTGGAGATAGGCAATATGAGATGAATTGGGGGGATTGGGGTTGATATATGTGCACTTCCAAGTGTAAAAATAGATAGCTAGTGGGACCTACTGCATAGTGCTGGGAGCTCAGCTCTGTGCTNGATTCTTTTGCACTCAGCCTTTTACAATCTAACTCTCTTATTTGTACATGACTACTAGAAAAACCATAGCTTGGGGCTTCCCTGGTGGCTCAGAGGTTAAAGCGTCTGCCTGCAATGCGGGAGTCCTGGGTTCTATCCTTGGGTTGGGAAGATCCCCTGGAGAAGGAAATGGCAACCCACTCCAGTATTCTTGCCTGGAGAATCCCATGGACAGAGGAGCCTGGTGGGCTACAGTCCTTGGGGTCGCAAAGAGTCGGACATGACTGAGTGACTTCACTTTCACTTTCACTTTGACTATACAAAGCTTTGTTGGCAAAGAGATGTCTCTGCTTTTTAACACACTGTGGTTCCATAAACCTTTGTTTATTCTGAATAGTGGCCTATTTCTTACTGCTGTTTCAGGTTCGTATAACTCCTGGTACAAGCATATTCTTCCTTTTCAATCTTATTACTTTTTTAAAATATATGCTTATTTATTTTAAACTATTTATTTATTTTGGCTCCATCTGGTCATAGTCTCAGCACCTAGGAGTCTGGATCTTGGTTGCGGCATGCAGGACCTAGTTCCCTGCATGCATGCTAGATGACTTCAATTATGTCTGACCCTTTGTGACCCTATGGACTGTAGTCTACCAGGCTCCTCCGTCCTTGGGATTCTCCAGGCAAGAATATTGGATTGGGTTGCCATTTCCTCCTCCAGCGAATCTTCCCAACCCTGGGATCAGATTCATGTCTCTTATGTCTCCTGGATTGGCAAGAAGGTTCTTTACCACCAGCACCATTTGAGAAGCTTCCCTGGTACCTCAAATGGTAAAGAATCTGCCTGCAATGCCAGAGACCAGGGTTTGATCCCTGGGTGGGGAAGATCCCCTGGAGGAGGAAATAGCAATCCACACCAGTATTCTTGCCTGGAGAATTCCATGGACAGAGGAGTCTGGTGGGCTACAGACCATGGGGTCACAAAGAGTCAAACACGACTGAGCGACTGACATTTTCACAAGTTCCCTGACCTGGGATCAAATCNGGAAGATCCCCTGGAGGAGGAAATAGCAATCCACACCAGTATTCTTGCCTGGAGAATTCCATGGACAGAGGAGTCTGGTGGGCTACAGACCATGGGGTCACAAAGAGTCAAACACGACTGAGCGACTGACATTTTCACAAGTTCCCTGACCTGGGATCAAATCCAGGCTTCCTGCATTAAGAGCGAGGAGTCTTAGCCACTAGACCAACAGGGAAGTCCCTTCCGTCTCATTCCTGATTTTCTGTAAACCAAGATTTTAGAAAGAATTCTGTACAGCTATATTTGTCCTCTTATCTTTAGAGGCATTTGCAAGTCTGAGATCCTAACTCAATAGACTGGCAATTCATTTCTTACATGATAGTATACATATTTCAATGCTATTCTCCCAAATCATCCCACCCTCTCCCTCTCTTTTCTGTAAACCAAGATTTTAGAAAGAATTCTGTACAGCTATATTTGTCCTCTTATCTTTAGAGGCATTTGCAAGTCTGAGATCCTAACTCTACGCCCTTCACCTGATGCTGTTTCGCTGAGCTCTGAGGATACAGCTGACCATGGTCAGCTTCCTCTTCTTGGGCACTCAGGTGCTCTATTTTGTTGATCAGATTTTGATCTAGAACAGTGATTCTCATTGTTTTCTTCATCATCTGAAGCTTGATGTTGACAAGAAGTTAGGATAAGATCTGGGTTTGTTTGTCTGTTTGGTTCTGGTTTTAATTTTAGCAGGACTTACAAAAGCTATACAAATGGATGAATGGTAATGCTAGTGTAATTAAACAACTTAGGTATTCTTGCTTGTTTTATGGTTTATATGTACAAATATAAAAGAGCAAGAGAATAGGGAAAGGGGGTGAGCAAGGAATTACATTGCTTTTGTTTGGTTGAAAATGATGCTATTTTAAAGGCTGCTATATATGAGTTTTTGCAGAAAAGACTGTCCAGAAAGGCATACTAAAAAAAAATCTGAATAACTCAGTTTTTTAGCTCCATTAAGAACAGAATAAATTAGTGGTTAAAGCATGAGCTTTAGAGTTATATGGGGGTGCCATCAAATGATGGCTTTTTTACTTACCCACTGTATGACTTAGGGACTTTCATCTTTCTAACATACAATTTCCTCATTTATGTAATGTGGTTATTAAAAGACCTCGTTGTGAGGTAAAAATTATATAATACATAAAATATGCTTATTACTTTGCTTGGCACATAGTAAACACCAAATATTTGGTAGTTATTATTTTAGTAGGGGCTAGATGAGTCCTGCATTAATCTGCCTGCAATGAGGGGCCAGCACATTTATGTAATGTGGTTATTAAAAGACCTCGTTGTGAGGTAAAAATTATATAATACATAAAATATGCTTATTACTTTGCTTGGCACATAGTAAACACCAAATATTTGGTAGTTATTATTTTAGTAGGGGCTAGATGAGTCCTGCATTAATCTGCCTGCAATGAGGGGCCAGCTCATGAATAAAAAGAACAGGACTTGTGGTTTAATATAAGTTATGTCCTTATGATTCACTTGCTCATTCTCCCACTGGCCTTAAGGCAATAAGGCTCTTATGTCTATCTTATTAAATAAGCTGGATTCCACAGAGTACAAGCAAAAGGCTTTTTTTGTTTTTGTTTTTGCCCCTCAGTCTTAGAACCCCCTCTCTCAACTTGTTCTTTCTCTGTCCCTGGATAAATGCTGGGCTGGTCTCACAGCTTTCCTGATTACTATTAAATAGTAAGTCACAATTAAATAAATAAAATGTTAATGTTATGCAATAACCACATAACTCCAAACTCACATTCAATTTAAATCTCCACAATACTAAGTCTGTTTTGGTGGTGCATGCTCAGTCTGACCCTTTGTGACCCCATAGACTGTAGCCCACCAGGCTTCCCTTCCCATGAGATTTTCCAGACAAGGATACTGGAATGGGTTTCCATTTCCTCCTCCAGGGGAACTTCCCAACCCAGGGATCAAACCAACGTCTCTTGCATCTCCTGAATTAGCAGGAGGATTCTTTACCACTGAGCCACCTGTTTTGCAAGATTGGGAGGTGAAGGAGGGGCACTGGCTGCTTCTTTCTACTCTTTGTGAGAGTGAAAGTGAGATTAAATATTGTCTGGGAGAAGGAAAGGTTAAGTCAGTCCTAGCTTCCAACATCAACATTCAAATTAGCTTATTAAATATGCTCTCAAATCCTGGCTTACCCATGGCAACCTCAGCTGGTATCACAGAGTCCCTCTAGCTGTGGGTACAGTTGGACCCATTCAGTCAAGGAGAGAACTACTGAGCCTCATCCCCATTGGTTGGACCTCTCTCTGCACAGGACCTCAGGCTGGGCTAATCAGGGGAAAGAAACCAAGGGAATGAGTCAGGTAGGCTCATGGCCACGTGTCATGGACGAGACATACTACACAGTTTGTGGAATCTTGTGCAAAACAAAAACCCAGGATCCTTGTTCAGAAATTATTAAGAATTTCAAGATAGTGATAGCAAGGCCTTGTCGGGGTCCAGCCTCCGGGGAGTCCAGGGGTACCCTCAGGATGAACAGCGTTGATGATGGAATGAATGACACAGGGAGGCCAAGCTTAGGTGGAGAGGGCCCATCACTTTATTTTTAGAGGGAGCTTTTATACCCTGAGTTGTACATTGAGCAAAGTGAAAAATGCAGAGCCATGCAGAGTCAGCTCAACATCCCATCAGTATTAACTTTTATCAATACCAGGTTTCTTCCTGCATACTGTTTCATAAACAAGGGTCTTATTTTTTGTATATTATCTTCTGGCCCAGAGGCCTGTTGACATTTTATGAACCCTTCTTGATAAAGATTGGTTAACCAGAGCACTTACTTTCCCTTGAAATGTTTTTTCTTAAATTTCTTAGCTTATATCACCCTTAAAGTACAGAGTTACATTTTTATGGAGCAAAGATTCAGTTGGTTACAGCAAAGAAAGAACTTATTAACTCAAAGTCTAATGTTGCTAATGCCAAGGCTACAACTTGTTTTTTCTACATTCTAACTATATGCACTCCCAGGCACATAATGGATAAGGGGTATGGGAACTTGGCAGCAAGCATTGGCTCAACAATGTTGTAAGAGTCTGGATAAACCTGCCAAGTAAGCTAGAATGCTAACAGGGGGTTTGAATTGAAATACTCCTTTTATGCCCAGGAGATTTATCAACTAGATCCCTAAGTTGATTTTCTCCAGAGAAAGGTGGTCAGGGATAGCCCCCTGTTAATGTCAGAAGAGTTGGTGAAAGGCATAATATAGTAAACAGTAGACAGACAGATTTTGGTTTGGAGTAGATACTCAAGCATATCCAGGGAATAACTCAAGTCCTGATCCACCTTGCCTGTCAGGTCTCTTCCGCATGACCTTGTCATGGGTGGGATCTCCCGTGCTGGCTCCCAGCAAGGCCTTAAACCAAGAAAGGGGCTCTTTGAGCACACAGTGGTGTGTGATTGTCACATGCCAGTGAAGGCAGCTCTGATCATGGAACAAATCCAAGGCGACAGTGTGATGGGAAAACAGCTTCGGTTTCCAGGCAAGGGTGGAGACTGAAAACCCCAGGAAAGATGAAAGGGGGCCATTCAGAAAGAAAAGGTTGAAGAATTCTCAGAAACAGACTTGAAGGTCATGGAACTAGTTAATAAACCCACTAATTCATGCTATTACAAACCAGCATGTGAGAACTGACTGTAAAGCACAGGGAACTCTACCCAGGGCTCTGTGGTGACCTAAAGGGGAGGGAAATTCAAAAAATAGGGGAGATATATATATATATATATATATATNGTTATGTCCTTATGATTCACTTGCTCATTCTCCCACTGGCCTTAAGGCAATAAGGCTCTTATGTCTATCTTATTAAATAAGCTGGATTCCACAGAGTACAAGCAAAAGGCTTTTTTTGTTTTTCTTTTTGCCCCTCAGTCTTAGAACCCCCTCTTTCAACTTGTTCTTTCTCTGTCCCTGGATAAATGCTGGGCTGGTCTCACAGCTTTCCTGGTTACTATTAAATAGTAAGTCTCAATTAAATAAATAAAATGTTAATGTTATGCAATAACCACATAAATCCAAACTCACATTCAGTTTAAATCTCCACAATACTAAGTCTGCTTTGGTGGTGCATGCTCAGTCTGACCCTTTGTGACCCCATAGACTGTAGCCCACCAGGCTCCCCTTCCCATGAGATTTTCCAGACAAGGATACTGGAATGGGTGTCCATTTCCTCCTCCAGGGGAACTTCCCAACCCAGGAATCAAACCAACATCTCTTGCATCTCCTGAATTAGCAGGAGGATTCTTTACCACTGAGCCACCTGTTTTGCAAGATTGGGAGGTGAAGGAGGGGCACTGGCTGCTTCTTTCTGCTCTTTGTGAGAGTGAAAGTGAGATTAAATATTGTCTGGGAGAAGGAAAGGTTAAGTCAGTCCTAGCTTCCAACATCAACATTCAAATTAGCTTATTAAATATGCTCTCAAATCCTGGCTTACCCATGGCAACCTCAGCTGGTATCACAGAGTCCCTCTAGCTGTGGGTACAGTTGGACCCATTCAGTCAAGGAGAGAACTACTGAGCCTCATCCCCGTTGGTTGGACCTCTCTCTGTGCAGGGCCTCAGGCTGGGCTAGCAAATCAGGGGAAAGAAACCAAGGGAATGAGTCAGGTAGGCTCATGGCCACGTGTCATGGACGAGACACACTACACAGTTTGTGGAATCTTGTGCAAAACAAAAACCCAGGATCCTTGTTCAGAAATTATTAAGAATTTCAAGATAGTGATAGCAAGGTCTTGTCGGGGTCCAGCCTCAGGGGAGTCCAGGGGTACCATCAGGATGAACAGCGTTGGTGACGGAATGAATGACACAGGGAGGCCAAGCTTAGGTGGAGCGAGGCCCATCACTTTATTTTTAGAGGGAGCTTTTATACCCTGAGTTGTACATTGAGCAAAGTGAAAAATGCAGAGTCATGCAGAGTCAGCTCAACATTCCATCAGTATTAACTTTTATCAATATCAGGTTGCTTCCTGCATACTGTTTCATAAACAGGGGTCTTATTTTTTGTATATTATCTTCTGGCCCAGAGGCCTGTTGACATTTTATGAACCCTTTTTGATAAAGATTGGTTAACCAGAGCACTTACTTTCCCTTGAAATGTTTTTTCTTAAATTTCTTAGCTTATATCACCCTTAAAGTACAGAGTTACATTTTTATGGAGCAAAGGTTCAGTTGGTTACAGCAAAGAAAGAACTTATTAACTCAAAGTCTAATGTTGCTAATGCCAAGGCTACAACTTGTTTTTTCTACGTTCTAACTATAGGCACTCCCAGCACATAATGGAAAAGGGGTATGGGAACTTGGCAGCAAGCATTGGCTCAACAATGTTGTAAGAGTCTGGATAAACCTGCCAAGTAAGCTAGAATGCTAACAGGGGGTTTGAATTGAAATACTCCTTTCATGCCCAGGAGATTTATCAACTAGATCCCTAAGTTAATTTTCTCCAGAGAAAGGTGGTCAGGGATAGCCCCCTGTTAATGTCAGAAGAGTTGGTGAAAGGCATAATATAGTAAACAGTAGACAGACAGATTTTGGTTTGGAGTAGATGCTTGAGCAGGTCCAGGGAGTAACTCGAGTCCTGATCTGCCTTGCCTGTCAGGTCTCTTCCACATGACCTTGTCATGGGTGGGATCTCCCGTGCTGGCTCCCGGCAAGGCCTTAAACCAAGAAAGGGGCTCTTTGAGCACACAGTGGTGTGTGATTGTCACATGCCAGTGAAGGCAGCTCTGACCATGGAACAAATCCAAGGCAACAGTGTGATGGGAAAACAGCTTCGGTTTCCAGGCAAGGGTGGAGACTGAAAATCCCAGGAAAGATGAAAGGGGGCCATTCAGAAAGAAAAGGCTGAAGAATTCTCAGAAACAGACTTGAAGGTCATGGAACTAGTTAATAAACCCACTAATTCATGCTATCACAAACCAGTGTGTGAGAACTGACTGTAAAGCACAGGGAACTCTACCCAAGGCTCTGTGGTGACCTAAAGGGGAGGGAAATTCAAATAATAGGGGAGATATATATATATACATCTAGCTGATTCACTTTGCTGTATGGTAGAATAATACAACATTGTGAGGCAACTATACCCCAATAAAAATTAATCAAAAATTTTTTAAATAAAAAAAATTTTAACTCCCCTCAAATAATACAAGTGTTCAGGTGTCCTGTTGAGCTCTGGGCTCCCAAGTGCAGAGTGAGGGACGGGCTTCCCACAGAGCTAGCATGGTTTTCCCTGTGGGCAGAGGGCCACTGATCAAAGCCCCAGTGAATCTGAGGAGTGGAGGAAAATGTTAAACAAGAAATAGAATGCTGAAATCTGATGAGGCGGGGCAGAAGGGAAAGTCTCCGATCTGCCTACTCCTAACTGAATGTAAGAAGAAGGATCAGAATGCACAGGACTTCAGACTTTTCAAAGCAATTCTGCACCAGTCCTTTCACAGACATCATCTGGGACCACAGAATCACAGGGCTGAGTTTCCATTCAAACACCCCTGAGTAGACATGGGCACATGCAGGGTCCCCTCCTGAGAGACCAAGTGTGAGAAGACTGGCCATCGGCCTCCGTAACATCACTGAGCCTCAAATCCACTCTGGACTCAGCCCTGCCCTGTGGGTGGCCTCGACCTCCTGCTGATGCCATTCCTTAGCAGGACGGTGAGGGCATGTGAGCCAAGGGGTGGACACTGATGTGCAGGATTAGCAGTCCCTTTCTCTCAATGGGAGATTTTATCTATTTTGTAGAAGTCAACGCACCTTCCTAAATCTTAAAATGCTGTCAGCTGTGTCAGGGTACACTGTCCTGTAGGGTCATCGTGGTTCAGATTATTTTAAAAAGGTCACCTGAAACAGAAAACATCAGAGGCCTCTCTAAACTAGTTCAAACACTTGGAACTTGAAACTAAGAATATAAACTATGACAACAGGATTTCTCCTTTACTTTCTTCTGGAGTCACACCTTTGTTTAGATATGATTTTTTACACTCTGGACTCAGCCCTGCCCTGTGGGTGGCCTCGACCTCCTGCTGATGCCATTCCTTAGCAGGACGGGGAGGGCATGTGAGCCAACGGGTGGACACTGATGTGCAGGATTAGCAGTCCCTTTCTCTCAATGGGAGATTTTATCTATTTTATCTATTTTGCAGAAGTCAACGCGCCTTCCTAAATCCTAAAATGCTGTCAGCTGTGTCAGGGTACACTGTCCTGCAGGGTCATCATGGTTCAGATTATTTTAAAAAGGTCACCTGAAACAGAAGACATCAGAGGCCTCTCTAAACTAATTCAAACACTTGGAACTTGAAACTAAGAATATAAACTATGACAACAGGATTTCTCCTTTACTTTCTTCTGGAGTCACACCTTTGTTTAGATATGATTTTTTAATTTAATTATTCTCATGATAGATGTTTTGGGCTTCCCAGGTGGCCCTAGTGGTAAAGAATCTGCCTGCCAATGCAGGAAATGCAAGAGATATGGATTCAGTCCTTGGGTCAGGAGGATTCCCTGTAAGAGGAAATTGCAACCAACTCCAGTATTCTTGCCTGGAAATTTCCATGGGCAGAGGAGCCTGGTGGGCTACAGTCCATGGGGTAACAAGAGTCAGACAAAACTGAGTGACTGAGCAATAGATGTTTAATGCATCATAAAGAATAAGCACAAGCTGGAATCAAGATTGCCAGGAGAAATATCAATAACCTCAGATATGCAGATGACACCACCCTTATGGCAGAAAGTGAAGAGGAACTAAAAAGCCTCTTGATGAAAGTGAAAGAGGAGAGAGAAAAAGTTGGCTTAAAGCTCAACATTCAGAAAACGAAGATCATGGCATCTGGTCCCATCACTTCATGGGAAATAGATGGGGAAAGAGTGGAAACAGTGTCAGACTTTATTTTGGGGGGCTCCAAAATCACTACAGATGGTGACTGTAGCCATGAAATTAAAAGACACTTACTCCTTTGAAGAAAAGTTATGACCAACCTAGATAGCATATTCAAAAGCAGAGACATTACTTTGCCAACTAAGGTCCATCTAGTCAAGACTATGGTTTTTCCTGTGGTCATGTATGGATATGAGAGTTGGACTGTGAAGAAGACTGAGTGCCGAAGAATTGATGCTTTTGAACTGTGGTGTTGGAGAAGACTCTTGAGAGTTCCTTAGAGATCCAACCAGTCCAGTCCATTCTGAAGGAGATAAGCCCTGGGATCTCTTTGGAGAGAATGATGCTGAAGCTGAAACTCTAGTACTTTGGCCACCTCATGCGAAAAGTTGACTCATTGGAAAAGTCTCTGATGTTGGGAGGGATTGGGGACAGGAGGAGAAGGGGACGACAGAGGATGAGATGGCTGGATGGCATCACTGACTCAATGGACGTGAGTCTGAGTGAACTCCGGGAGTTGATGATNGCTCCAAAATCACTACAGATGGTGACTGTAGCCATGAAATTAAAAGACACTTACTCCTTTGAAGAAAAGTTATGACCAACCTAGATAGCATATTCAAAAGCAGAGACATTACTTTGCCAACTAAGGTCCATCTAGTCAAGACTATGGTTTTTCCTGTGGTCATGTATGGATATAAGAGTTGGACTGTGAAGAAGACTGAGTGCCGAAGAATTGATGCTTTTGAACTGTGGTGTTGGAGAAGACTCTTGAGAGTTCCTTAGAGATCCAACCAGTCCAGTCCATTCTGAAGGAGATAAGCCCTGGGATCTCTTTGGAGAGAATGATGCTGAAGCTGAAACTCTAGTACTTTGGCCACCTCATGCGAAAAGTTGACTCATTGGAAAAGTCTCTGATGTTGGGAGGGATTGGGGACAGGAGGAGAAGGGGACGACAGAGGATGAGATGGCTGGATGGCATCACTGACTCAATGGACGTGAGTCTGAGTGAACTCCGGGAGTTGATGATGGACAGGGAGGCCTGGCATGCTGTGATTCATGGGGTCGCAAAGAGTCAGACATGACTGAGCAACTGAACTGAACTGAACTGAAAGAAACTTCACTGCTGAACATTATGTTGTCACTAATACATTTTCAAAACTTATTTTTTAAAAGGCATATTTATGTAGAGTACATATATATTATTATATAATATTAGTATTAAGTTACATAATACAATGAAAATAATATTTTATATAAGTGTGCATGTGTGTTTCTGGCAGCAGAGAGTTAAATTTGAAAAAAAAAAAAAAAAAATCAGTGAGATGTGAGAGAGGAAAAAAATCCTAAAGTCACTCTGTTATAAAAATATCCCAAAATCTGGGAAACTGGCCCAAAACCTGGGAAGAGTTGAATTTCATATTGGACAAACAGGGTCAACATAGCATAACTTTTTAGTAAACATTTGTGCAATAACAATGCAGTTAGAATTCGTTCAAAGAGAAAAACTGAAAATAAATGGAAGTTAAGAAGCCATACCCTCCACTTGGTTTATTTCAAAGTTACCCTCAAACTTCATTCTTAATGCTTGCTTACTCTTGCTGCTGCTGCTGCTAAGTCGCTTCAGTCGTGTCTGACTCTGTGCGACCCCATAGACGGCAGCCCACCAGGCTCCGTCGTCCCTGGGATTCTCCAGGCAAGAACACTGGAGTAGGTTGCCATTTCCTTCTCCAATGCATGAAAGTGAAAAGTAAAAGTGAAGTCACTGGGTCATGTCCAACTCTCGGTGAGGTTTAAATGGCTTAATGAAGATAGTTCTTTTCAAAGTAACAGTTTAGGTAAAACTTTGATTAAGCACTTAAACCTTGTTGTTTGAATTCAAGGACCACAGTAGTATTCCTGGAGTCTGCAGCTCATGAGCACTTCAAAATTTAGTTTTGATGAGTAAATAGACCTAAATTGTTCGTTGCTCAGTTGTGTCTGACTCTTTGGGACCCCATGAACTATAACCTCTATCCACAGAACTCTCCAGGCAAGAACACTGGAGTGGGTAACCGTTCCCTTCTCCAGGTGTCTTCACGACCCAGGGATCAAATCTGGGTCTCCAGCATTGCAGGCAGATTCTTTACAGTCTGAGCCATAGACCTACAGCTAGAAATAAATGTAGGTACAGACCAACCACAGCCATCATAATGAGACACACATGTAAGAGAACAGATTAAGAAAGTTTCTCTACTCATTTGCCTTTCAACACTGAACTGAGTATACTTATTTTTTCTTTACTCTTCCCAGAATTTTCCTTGGTGATCTATTATTAGGAGAGTGCTTAGAGTATATGAAATATGTATTTTGAAAGGTAAATTATTTTCTAATGAAATCAGCACTATTTCTTGCCGTAGATTACTGGATATTACAGATGTTATTCATAAAATACTTGTCAACAGACCAGGTATTTTATGAAGGAAATCTAATTGTATCATAGGTAGAAGCTACATATATCTTGGCTTGTTTAAAGAGATGGTACTGTGTTAAAAGGCAGTTTCAGAGGAAATTTAAGACTTTTGTATAAACCAAGGTGATGTTTTGGTAATGATGCAGACACAGAAGAAAATATGTCTAAACTAAATAGTTAAATCTTATATCGATACATTGTAGTTGCTGTTTAATCCCTAAGTGTGTCCTCCTCTTTGCGGCTTCATGGACGGCAGCATGCCAGGCTCCTCTGTCTTCCACTATCTCCCGAAGTTTTCATGTCCATGAAACTCATGGACAAATCTATATGGACAACTGCTTGACTTGTACTAGTTTTGAAGGCAAATACACAACACAGCTACAATTGTTTCCATCTCTAGAAAAACATCCAAAAATTTAAGGGGAAAATATATATTTAAGGGTTGTACTTTGCTGATATAATGTATCTGTACAACCAAAAAAATAAATGCATAAACATTGCTAGAATAAGCTATTGTTGAAATTTCAGTTTCAATATTTATTCCTTACCAACACTTTTCCTATCCTTCTTTTACTGTTCTCTACCTTCTTTCTTTCTTTGGTTTTTCTTTTCATCACTATGTCAACTCCATGAAAGCACATACCTCTCCTCTGAAACTGTTCTTTTTCCTTTAACCTCACAGTAACAGTTAACGTTATTTAAATGTCTAATCAGGCTTTCTCGTTATTCAAAAAGATTTATCTAGACATCAAAAGTATAAGAAGTGAAAGAAAGAAACAAACTCAACATCATCAAAATTTAAACTTGTGTGTTGCAGGAGACAACATCAAGAGAGTGAAGAGGCAACCCAAAAAATGAGAGATCACTTTTTAAAATCATATATCTCTTAAGGATACTGTGTCTAGAATATTTAACGAACTACCAAAATTCAGTGATTCAAATGATAACAGAATTCCAAAATGGACAAAGGATTTCAAAAGACATTTCTCCAAAGAAAATATACAATCGTCAATAAGCATATGAAAAGATGTCTAGCATCATTACCCATTCAGTTCAGTTCAGTTGCTCAGTCGTGTCCGACTCTACGACCCCATGAATCTCAGCATGCCATTAGAAAACTATTAACCGGGAAACCAAAACCACAGTGAAAACCACTGCATACCCTCTAGGTCATTGTTACTGTTGCTTAGTCGTGTCCTACTCTTTTGAGACCCCATGGCCTATAGCCCATCAAGCTCCTCTGTCCATGGGGTTTCTCAGGCAAAAGCACTGGAGTGGATTGTCATTTCCTTCTGCAGGGGATCTTTCTGACCCAGGGATCGAACCTGCATCTCCTGCATTGGCAGGTGGATTCTTTACCACTAAGCTACTGGGGTAGCCCCCACCCACTAGGTTAACTCTAATTAAAAAGTCAGATAGTAACAAGAGTCTATGAGAATGGGGAAAAATTGGAAGCTTTATAAACTGCTAGCAAGACTATAAACAGGTCTAACTGCTTTGAAAAGAGTCTGGCAGTTTTTCAACCATAAAATGTACAGTTCACTTATGATCCAGAAATTCTACTTCTAGTTAAATACCCAAGAGAAATGGAAACCTATGTTCACACAAAAACTTCTGCACAGATATTCATAGCCCTATTCACAATAGTCACAAAGTAGAAACAACCCAAATGTCCATCCACTGATAACTAGATAGCCAAGATGTAGCAGTACATCTTCACGATGGAATGCTATTTGTCAATAAAAAAGAATGAATTACTGCACTTCCTTTGTGGTCTAGTGGCTGGGAATTCACCTGCCAATGCAGGGTACAGGGGTTGGATCCCTGGTCCGGGAAAATTCCACCTGCCTTGGGGGCAGCTAGGCCCATGTGCTGCATTTTCTGGGCTCATGCACCTGGAGCCCACACACCACAGCTAGAAAGTAGCAGCCCCCACTCACCACAGCTAGGGAAAGCCTGTGAGCAGCAACAAAGGCCCGGCACAGCCAAAAATAAATAAAAGAAAGAATGAGGTACTGACACAATACAGATGAACTTTGAAAACATTATGCTCAGTGAAAGAAACTAGTCACAAAGGACCACACAATTGTGTGATTCTCTGTATGCAGAATGTCAAGAATAGGCAAATCTGAAGAGGCAGAAAGTAGTGGTTTCCTAAGCCTGAAGATGTTGGGTAGATCAGGGATGATGGTTAAATAAGCTTAATAAAAATAAGGTTCATCCTCTACCGACTAGGCTCTGCTGTCACAAAAGATTGGTAAGGCTGCAAGCTGTTGGAAACACCCTCTCCTGGGTCTCCACATACTTGTGTACTCACCCGTTCCTGGTAGTGGAGGTTTTCTGTATTTATCATCAGAATTCCTGGGTTTTACATCCTGTCTGCCTCTAGCTGTGTGACCTTGAGACACTCACTCGACCTTTTCAAATCTTAATAAAATAGAGATCGTAGTAACTACCTCACAAGCACATTATGAAAGCTAAATGAGATGACATGAGTCAAAGGCTTTATTAACTGCAATTTACCATATGAATGTAAGTAACGGCTATTAGCAGTGCTAACAGCAGTACCTAGGGCCTTGATTTTTAGCTTGCCACAGAAGTCAGACCTGACTCACAACATCCAACTGCATCACAAGCAGGAGCCAGGGGCTTAATTTTACAGTGAGAAATCACCGCTAAGAAGATTGGATAGTCACGTCAGTCTGTCCTCTCACTTCCTTCCCAGAAGAGAAATCTATCTGGGAAGCTCAGTTACCATCAGAAGGTTGCTTGGAGAATACAGAATCAGAGCCAGGGGAGTTAGATGATCCTGGAAACATTATCATGAAGATAAGGCAGGCTAATGAGTTCCCATTCTTCTCTACAGAAATAGATCTGTCTGGCAGACTAGACAGCCTTCCTTCTTTAGTGCAGGAAATGGCTCACAAAGATGCCCTGTCATCCCTATTTTTCAGGCAGCCCTCCTTCTACTCAGGGTATTTGTAACCACCTCAACTTCCTCACCCTTCTTCACCCTTCTTTATAACCCATTGTTATAATGAACCAATCCCCAATTTCAAACTTTTACACTTACTGTACTTTGCAGGTAGACAGCTTCCTTGGTGACTCTGACTTCCAATTCCCCATTTTCCCCACAGAAACAGGGATCCAATCAAGGTTCCCTCACCCAACACACTTGGAAAGCTAATCTAATCTACAGGGCACAGCTTCTTCTTTGATCCAGTTAGTTGTCTTGTCTTCTTCCAGACAATGTATTTCAGCTCTAAAAATCTCTACAAATGTGGACTATTATGATCACTGTAAGCTCTGCAGATCAATATCCTGATGGTCTATTATCACGGCATAATTAGAACCTGCTGATAAAATGCAGTCCACAGTCTATCTTGCCCTTCTTCCCAGCACATTCTTTTTTTTTTTTTTTAATTGGAGGCTAATTACTTTACAATACTGTGGTGGTTTTTACCATACACTGATGTGAATCAGCCACGGGTGTAGATGTGTGCCCCCATCCTGAACCCTCCTCCCACCTCCCTCCCCTTCCCATCCCTCTGGCTTGTCCCAGTGCACTGGCTTTCAGTGCCCTATTTCATGCATTGAACTTGGACTGGTCATCTATTTCATGTATGGTAATACACATGTTTCAATGCTATTCCCTCAAATCATTCCACCCTCACCTTCTCCCACAGTGTCCAAAAGTCTGTTCTTTTACATGTCTCTTTTGCTGTCTTGCATATAGGGTCGTTATTACCATCTTTCTAAATTCCATATATATGTGTTAATATATGGTATTGGTGTTTTCTTTCTGACTTATTTCACTCTGTATAATAGGTTCCAGTTTCATCTACCTCATTAGAACTGACTCAAATGTGTTCTTTTTTGTTGTTGAGTAATATTCTATTGTGTATATGTACCACAACTTTCTTATCCATTTGTCTGCCAATGGACACCTAGGTTGCTTCCATATTCTAGCTATTGTAAACAGTGCTGCAAGAAACATTGGGGTATACGTGTCTCTTTCAATTCTGGTTTCCTCAGTGTGTATGCCCAGCAGTGGGATTGCTGGGTCATAAGGCAGTTCTATTTGCAATTTCTTAAGGAATCTCCACACTGTTCTCCATAGTGGCTGTACTAGTTTGCATTCCCACCAACAGTGTAAAAGGGTTCCCTTTTCTCCACACCCTCTCCAGCATTTATTGCTTGCAGACTTTTGGATCGCAGCCATTCTGACTGGTGTGAAGTGGTATCTCATTGTGGTCTTGATTTGCATTTCTCTGATAATGAGTGACGTTGAGCATCTTTTCATGTGTTTGTTAGCCATCCGTATGTCTTCTTTGGAGAAATGTCTATTTAGTTCTTTGGCCCATTTTTTGATTGGGTCGTTTATTTTTCTGGAATTGAGCTGTATAAGTTGCTTGTATATTTTTGAGATTAGTTGTTTGTCAGTTGCTTCATTTGCTATTATTTTCTCCCATTCAGAAGGCTGTCTTTTCACCTTGCTTATAGTTTCCTTTGTTGTGCAGAAGCTTTTAATTTTAATTAGATCCCATTTGTTTATATTTGCTTTTATTTCCAGTATTCTGGGAGGCGGATCATAGAGGATCCTGCTGTGATTTATGTCGGAGAGTGTTTTGCCTATGTTCTCCTCTAGGAGTTTTATAGTTTCTGGTCTTACATTTAGATCTTTAATCCATTTTGAATTTATTTTTGTGTATTGTGTTAGAAAGTGTTCTATTTTCATTCTTTTACAGGTGGTTGACCAGTTTTCCCAGCACCACTTGTTAGAGATTGTCTTTTCTCCATTGTATATTTTTGCCTCCTTTAACAATGATAAGGTGTCCATAGGTGTATGGATTTATCTCTGGGCTTTCTATTTTGTTCCATTGATCTATATTTCTGTCTTTGTGCCAGTACCATACTATTGACAGTAGCTTTGTAGTAGAGTCTGAAGTCAGGCAGGTTTATTCCTCCAGTTTCATTCTCCTTTCTCAAGATTGTTTTGGCTATTTGTGGTTTTTTTTGTGTTTCCATACTGAACCGAGAAGAAATAGAAAATCTTAACAGACCCATCCTAAGAATGGAAATCAAAATTGTAACAAAAAATATTCCAACAAACAAAAGCCCAGAACCAGATGGCTTCACACGTGAATTCTACCACAAATTTAGAGAAGAGCCAACACCTATCCTACTCAAACTCCTCCAGAAAATTGCAGAGGAAGGTAAACTCCCAAACTCACTCTATGAGGTCACCATCACCTTAATACCAAAATTGGATAAGTATGCCACACACAAAAAGAGAAAACTGCAGGCCAATATCACTGATGAACAGAGATGCAAAAATCCTCAACAAAATTCTAGCAAATAAAATTCAACAACATATTAAAAAGATCATACATCGTGATCAAGTGGGCTTTATCCCAGGGATGAAAGAATTCAATATTCACAAATCAATCAATGTGATACACCACATTAACAAATTGAAAGATAAAAACCATATGATTATCTCAATAGACGCAGCTTTTGACAAAATTCAACATCCATTTATGATAAAAACTCTCCAGAAAGCAGGAATAGAAGAACATACTTCAACATAATAAAAGCCATATATGATAAGCCCACAGCAAACCTTATCCTCAATGGAGAAAAACTGAAAGCATTTCCTCTAAAGTCAAGAACAANACAAAATTCAACATCCATTTATGATAAAAACTCTCCAGAAAGCAGGAATAGAAGAACATACTTCAACATAATAAAAGCCATATATGATAAGCCCACAGCAAACCTTATCCTCAATGGAGAAAAACTGAAAGCATTTCCTCTAAAGTCAAGAACAAGACAAGGGTGCCCACTCTCACCACTACTATTCAATATAGTTTTGGAAGTTTTAGTCACAGCAATCAGAGAAGAAAAAGAAATAAAAGAAATCCAGACTGGAAAAGAAGAAGTAAAACTCTCACTGTTTGCAGATGACATGATCCTCTACATAGAAAACCCTAAGGACACCACCAGAAAGTTACTAGAGCTCATCAATGAATATAGTGAAGTTGCAGGATGTAAAATTAACACACAGAAATCCCTTGAATTCCTATACACTAACAATAAGAAAACAGAAAGAGAAAATAAGAAACAATTCCATTCACCATTGAAATGAAAAGAACAAAATATTTAGGAATAAACTTACCTAAAGAAACAAAAGACTTATACATAGAAAACTAGAAAACACTGATGAAAGAAATCAAAGATGACACAAATAGTTGGAGAAAAATACCATGTTCATGGATCAGAAGAATCAATATAGTGAAAATGAGTATTCTACTCAAAGCAATCTATGGATTCAATGCAATCCCTATCAAGCTACCAACAGTATTTTCCCAGCACACTCTTATTGTTGTTCAGTCACTAAGTCATCTCCAACTGTTTGCAACACCATGGGCTGCAGTACACCATGCACACTCTTACCACTGTTTTTTTTTAATCAACTTTGCTTTAGAAGAATTTCAGCAGTAGAGAAGTGTAATAACATTCAAGTCACCAGACAACCAATATTCACGTTTCTCTCCTTGAGAGCTTTCTACTATTCCAGGATGAAAAATTAATTATTAATAGATGATCTGGCCTTTCCAGAAATGCAGAACATTATGGATGTTCATGGCATAGTAGTAGAAAGAGTATGGACTTCGGAGGCAGAAAGTTGGAAAGTTGTGATCCAGTTTCTTATCAATAATGTATCTTAGACAAATTACTTAATCACTCTGAATCTCAATTTCTTCATCCATTATAGGTATTTTCATTGCTGATGTCATAAAACAATGAAAAATAATCCAAGATGACAAGGATTGTGACTGGCATGTTGTAAGTACGATGTAAAGGGTTGTTCAGTTGCTCAGTTGTGCCCAACTCTTTGAGACCCCCCTGGACTGAAGCACCCCAGGCTTCCCTATCCTTCACTATCTCCTGGAGTTTGCTCAGATTCATATCCATTGAGTCAATGATGCCATCCAACCATCTTATCCTCTTTCACCCCATTCTCCTCCTCCCCAACTCTCCTCAGAATCAGGGTCTTGAGTGGGCTCCTCCCATCAGGTGGCTGAAGTACTGGAGCTTCAGCTTTAGTATCAGTCCTTCCAAAAAAATATTCAGGGATGACTTCCTTTAGGATTGACGGATTTGATCACCTTGCTGTCCAAGGGACTCTCAAGAGTCTTCTCCAGCACCACATTTAACTATCATTTTTTAGATCTTTTCATCTTTAAAAAGGCCTCTATGGAACAGACTTGTATTTGCCAAGGGGAGGGGGTGAGAGAAAGATGGAGTAGTTTGGGGTTAGCAGATGCATACTCTTGTATATAGAAAGGATAAACAAAAAGTCTTACTACATAACACAGGAAATTATAGTCAATATTCTGTGATAAACCATAATAGAAAAGAATATTAAAAAATAATATACATATACCTGAATCACTCTGTTGTATAGCAAAAATTAACCCAACATTGTAAATCAACTATACTTCAATTAAAAAACAAAATTTTAAAAAAGGCCTCCATTATCACGAGTTTAAAATCAGGGTTAGTCATGGCTTGCTTTGTGGTCTTCTGAAACTCTGAGACTTTCTGTTCATTATTTGAAAAGTGAAGAAAAAAATGACACTTTTTATATTTAAAAGTAATAGCAATGTAGTTAAATAAGATTTCTTCAGCATACTGAATTTTTTTTTCTTATATATTTCCAAAAAGTGACTCAGTGTATTATAGAACCGAAGTAAGGTTTATAGGTCAAACTCTTAAGAAATGGTCTTCTATGTAGAGAAACACAAACAGTATCTGTACTAATTTTCTCATCTGATCTCACCTACTATTTCAGGAGAGAGACAGGGAAGTAGCCCACAGCATTACAGGCCTCTGACTTCAAAGCCTCCCAGTTTGAGTTGGAAAAACTATGGTCAGATGCCTAAGCTTTTTTAAAAAATCAAACACCATTTAAAGGTCCTGCTAAATGCATACCCAAGGTTTTATAACCCGATTCTTTTGCAGAAAGGAAAGAATGACCTGCAGTAGGAATACAATGTAATGAAACATTTTTAGTGAGGCAAATGTTTTGCTTTCCAAAAATGTTCTAAGTATTGATGACACTCGGGCAACACTTCTGCTGAACGAGACAAAGAAATACCTCAGACAAAGGCCTGGTACAGAATGCCAGGCATAACATAGTTCTAAAGAAAACAAAGGTAGGTCTCTAGGTGGGGGGTTGGGGGGTGGGGGGTGCAGGAAGTACCACACCACGTGTCACTTAGAATCTTAGTTCCCCAACCAGGAATCAAACCAGTGCCCTCTGCAATGGAAGCACAGAGTCTTAACCACTGAACTGCCAGGGAAGCCCCAAGGTAGGTTTTCTTATTTCTTTAAGATGATACTGTCTGGGTGGTTCATTTTCTTGGGATGGTCCTTCAGATTTCTTGAGCCTTTGCTATCTCCGCCATTGTATCTCTCTATCACTCAAAGAAGAGCTGCAGACCCTTGGAAAAGGGGTATTAGTCTGCTCAGGGTGTCATAACAGGATACCATAGACTGAGTGGCTAACGGAAATGCATTTTCTCATGTTCTGGTGTCTAGAAGTTCATGATCAGGCTTCCAGGATGTTCTGATCCAAGTTAGATCTCTCTTCCTGGCTTGTAGGTGGCCATCATTTTGCTATATGCTCACATGATTCTTTTTGCATGGGGAGGGTATGGGGTGGAGCAAAGGAGAGAGAGAAGGAGGAAGCAAGCTTGCTAGTGTCCCTTCTTATAAAGGCATTAATCTCCTCATGAACGTCTTACCTTCATGACCTCAACTAAACCTAATGACTTCCCCAAAGTCCCATCTCCAAATACCATCCCTGGGTGTTAGGACCTCAATACACAAATTTGGAGGGTAAATGATTTAGTCCAGAGCACCCTTCTAAACCTCCTTCTACCATATCTGTGCTGGTGTGTGCTCAGTATTGTCCGACTCTTTGAGACTCCATTAATTATAGCCCACCAGGCTCCTCTGTCCATGGAATTTTCCAGATAAGAACACTGGAGTGGGTTGCCATTTCCTACTCCAGAGGATCTTCCCAAGCCAGGGATTGAACTCATGTGTCCTGCATTGGCAGGCAGATTCTTTACCACTTCACCATCTGGGAAGCCTCTCTACCATATCACATCACTGAACTTTAAAGGTTTCATGGTTAATTCTGCCTTACAGTGTGGAAATTACTCACCAGGTAAAGTGAGCTGCTGTGCTTATAGAAGTTTAGTTTTAAAAGCTAAATCCACATCAGGTTTAAGATCTCACATGATAATCTTCAGTTCAGTTCAGTTCAGTCACTCAGTCGTGTCCGACTCTTTGCGACCCCATGAATCGCAGCACGCCAGGCCTCCTTGTTCATCACCATCTCCTGGAGTTCACTCAGACTCACGTCCATCGAGCCAGTGATGCCATCCAGCCATCTCATCCTCAGTCATCTCCTTCTCCTCCTGCCCCTAATCCCTCCCAACATCAGAGTCTTTTCCAATGAGTCAACTCTTCGCATGAGGTGGCCAAAGCACAGGAGTTTCAGCTTCAGCATCACACCTTCCAAAGAAATCCCAGGGTTGATCTTCTTCAGAATGGACTGGTTGAATCTCCTTGCAATCCAAGGGACTCTCAAGAGTCTTCTCCAACACCACAGTTCAAAAGCATCAACTCTTCGGTGCTCAGCCTTCTTCACAGTCCAACTCTCACATCCATACATGACCACAGAAAAAACCATATAGCCTTGACTAGATGGACCTTAGTTGGCAAAGTAATGTCTCTGCTTTTGAATATACTATCTAGGTTGGTCATAACTTTCCTTCCAAGGAGTAAGCATTTTTAATTTCTTGGCTGCAGTCACCATCTGCAGTGATTTTGGAGCCCCCAAAAATAAAGTCTGACACTGTTTCCACTCTTTCCCCATCTATTTCCCATGAAGTGATGGGACCGGATGCCATGATCTTCGTTTTCTGAATGTTGAGCTTTAAGCCAACTTTTTCCCTCTCCTCTTTCACTTTCATCAAGAGGCTCTTTAGCTCCTCTTCACTTTCTGCCATAAGGGTGGTGTCATCTGCATATCTGAGTTTATTGATATTTCTCCCGGCAATCTTGATTACACCATCTGCAGTGATTTTGGAGCCCTGAAAAATAAAGTCTGACACTGTTTCCACTGTTTTCTCATCTATTTCCCATGAAGTGATGGGACCGGATGCCATGATCTTCGTTTTCTGAATGTTGGGCTTTCAGCCAACTTTTTCACTCTCCTCTTTCACTTTCGTCAAGAGGCTTCTTAGTTCCTCTTCACTTTCTGCCATATGGGTGGTGTCATCAACATATCTGAGGTTACTGATATTTCTCCCGGCAATCTTGATTCCAGCTTGTGTTTCTTCCAATCCAGCGTTTCCCATGATGTACTCTGCATAGAAGTTAAATAATCAGGGTGACAATATACAGCCTTGACGTACTCCTTTTCCTATTTGGAACCAGTCTGTTGTTCCATGTCCAGTTCTAACTGTTGCTTCCTGGCCTGCAGACAGATTTTTCAAGAGGCAGGTCAGGTGGTCAGGTATTCCCATCTCTTTCAGAATTTTCCACAGTATATTGTGATCTTCACAGTCAAAGGCTTTGGCAGAGTCAATAAAGCAGAAATAGATGTTTTTCTGGAACTCTCTTGCTTTTTCCATGATCCAGTGGATGTTGGCAATTTGATCTCTGGTTCCTCTGCCTTTTCTAAAACCAGCTTGAACATCAGGAAGTTCACGGTTTACGTACTGCTGAAGCCTGGCTTGGAGAATTTTGAGCATTACTTTACTAGCATGTGAGATGAGTGCAATTGTGCAGTAGTCTGAGCATTCTTTGGCATTGCCTTTTAGACCAGGACAGGTCTAAAGGGAGCACACGGGCCCTGGAAGCAGGCTAGGGACTGTTCAGGGCTGCCAGGTACCTGGAGCATGGGCTAGCAGGGACACACCCCTTGTTCCCATGGGCTGGGCTCCTGGCCCTGGCGGGAGGGTTGTGGCTGGAAGAAGACCAAAGTGGCCTTCTAAAGCATAGAGCTCAAGACAGGGATAACTCTTGCCTGGGCCTGGAAGCAATACTGTTTTAACAACTGCTGCTGCTAAGTCGCTTCAGTTGTGTCTGACTCTGTGTGACCCCAGAGACGGCAGCCCAACAGGCTCCCCCGTCCCTGGGATTCTCCAAGCAAGAACACTGGAGTGTGTTGCCATTTCCTTCTCCAGTGCATGAAAGTGAAAAGTGAAAGTGAAGTCGCTCAGTCATGTCTGACTCTTAGCGACCCCATGGACTGCAGCCCACCAGGCTCCTCCATCCATGGGATTTTCCAGGCAAGAGTACTGGAGTGGGGTGCCATTGCCTTCAACAACTAGCACCACAGAAATACTAGAAATCAGAACCAGTTTGAAGATCCTCACATTGTGCTAGTTGACCTGCCCTTTCAGTTGAAATAATGGTGATAGGGAGTGCTTTGCCTTCTGTCTCACCATGTGGTTCTAGCCATAAGGAATAATATAACACGTTTTAAAATGTCAACACTGGTGACCAAAAAAAAAATAGTTGTGGGGATCTTAAGTTTACTTCACTTTAATTGACATTAAATACCTACTAAGAGGAAAATTCGTTGCCTAGGGCTTTGGGAAAGAAAGAGAAATAAAACCCTTAAAGGTCCCAGCCATTTAAAGGTTCAGTGCAGGGGTTGGTTTTGATGGAATAGGTGGATGTAGTGTGTGTATTTGCATGTGCACATAGTTAGAATATAAGACATGCCACCACAGACACGACGGTAGGCTATCAGTTATCTACAAGAAGGTCTACAAAAAGGTCAGGAGCCGAGCCCGTGGGAACAAAGTATGCTCCAGCTAGACCATGTTTCAGATGGTCTAGGAAGCCGTCAGTAAATGCAGAAATGAGCCTGTCTAGTCTCAACCCCCCAGGCCCTTCCCCTTCTCTGATCCTCCACTCTGGTCATCTACAGCTTTATCTGTTTATTACCTTAAACAGAGGTCAAAGATTAAGTCCATTTTCTCCCTTTTCTCTTTTTATTTTTACTTATTATGACATACTTCAGATCTGCACAAAATTATAAAGAATGCTACTATAAACACTATTTACCCACCACTCAGTTTAAGAAATGTAAACTACAGATACAGTTGAAGCCCACTACGTGTCCCTCCCCAATAGGATTGGTGTCCTTTTCTTTCCCCAAGAGGTAACCGCCATCCTAAATGTGGTTTATCTTTCCCCTGCATGCCTTTGTGTATGCTTGCATATGCATACATCCTCACAAGCAACTCTGTATGTATCTACTATCCATTCCTGCTGAGTGAAGGTTCTCTTAGACTTCATAGACCTGGTATCGTGTCTGTGACTTTCTGGAACCAGCTCTGTCCCTTGGATATTTTTCTGGTGCCGTCCCCTATCCACAGCCTCTCTCTGTCTCAGCCCCTGTGAACCCTAATTTCCTCCCTAGTCCAGCCCCTACCGTCCTGTTCAGTTTACCTCCAACAGCCCCAAGGCAGTGGACGAAGGCTGGTCCCACCATAGGTGGCTCTCAACCAGTGCTTCTCAAACCTTGGCTGCATCAGAATCCCCTGGAGGGCTTGTTAAAACACAGACTACTGGGCCCCACTCCCAGTTTCTGATTCACAGGTCTTGAGTGGAGCCTAAGAATTCGTGGGTGATGCTAATAATGCTATTTTAAGGACCAAACTTTGAGAACCAGTGCTCCAGATCACTGTCTGGGCTCAGGCTCAGCAGCACCATCTGGCCTCCAGGCAAGCTGGGCCATCCATCAGGTTTCCTTCAAAAGCACCCAGCAGTACTATGAAATACACATATAACACAAGTCATGTGTAACTTTAGATGTTCTAGTAGCCACATTTAAAAAGCAAAAAGAGGGCATCCCTGGTGGTCCAGGGGTTAAGAATCCACCTTGCAGTGCAGGGGACACAGGTTCAATCCCTGGTACAGGAAGATCCCACATGTTGAGGGGCAGCTAAGCCCATGTGCTGCAACTCTGAAGCCCATTTGCCCTAGAGCTCACGCTCCACAAGAGAAGCCACCCCAATGAGGACCTGTGCACCATAACTAGAGAAAGCCCAGAAAGGGTAGCAATGAGTAAAGTTTTGAAAAAGTAAAAAGAAACTGGAGAAAATAATTTTGATGCTATATTTAATACTAGATTATCATTTCAACATGTAATTAGTTATTAATGAGACTTAACATTTTTTTTTTTACATTTGTAGCACATTTCAACTCAGATTAGCCCCATTTTGAATGCTCAGCAGCCACACATGGCTAGTGACTAGTACAGTAAACAAGTTCAGATCTAAAGCCTTGACCTCTATTTCTGTCTTTACAAAACTGTTTTAAATACAAATTTTATTTTGGGCTGCAATAAAAGAATTTAAACCAGGCTTATCAAATGGTGGAATGTGATGCCTTCCAATGACGTAAAACGGCTTCTCATTTTTAAAGGGATTTAAATCAGGATTACTTATATACATAACTCTATCTACATTTCAGTTTACTACTTTAAAACTTAGTTTTAACTAGAACAAATGCTGTCAAATATATCTGTAAGAGATAAAAACCAGTTAGATATTGGATTTCTTATTAGATATTATTAAACAGTTGCTTTTTGGGTGATGGAGTTTGGAATGAAATCAATGTTAATAATATTCCCATGGGCTTCTGAAAAATCTAAAAATAGTGAACAGTGGATCTTTTCTTCTTTCTTTGTCTTCTTTCTAGTCTTCCAAACTGCAGGAAGAAATGAGAGAAAATGAACAATTATACAGCATCAGTCAGCACCAGAAACTTTCTAAATCTAAGAAAACAGTCAGCCTTTTGTATATCTGCTGCATCTGAGGGTTGTTTCTCAACAAGGAGAGAAGAAAAACACATTTTCCTCTTGTAACCTTCACCCTGGATACCGGGTGCATGTACAACCCGATGGCTTCAATCATGTGATCCTACCAACCTTGTCTCCCTCCTGCCCAATACCATAAATGCTTTTCCCCCCCTTCCTTTGAAAGGCTAGTCTGGGACTTAAATCATTCTTTCTACCTTAAAAGCCTGTGCTCACTCCCTCACCCTCCCAGACCCTCGGTTTCCATATCTACCATGTGAGAAAGAGGCTGTTATTATGAAAGACACCACTATGAAAATGAGGGGGAAAATGTTAATCATTAAAGACAAGATATATACCTTCACTACCAACTCAGTGATAAACAACAGTCATACTATGACTGTTTGACTGTCACATGAAATACACAAATCTACAACCAAACAAATGTTTAAGTATTAATCACTAAATGTGGTCCTACTTGAAAATCTGAACTTTTTGCTATTTGTAAGTAGTTACATTCTAAAAGGTGTCTTCTCTTAGTGCAGGAGACTGCACTTCTGTGGTCAAGAAATGAAGGCCAAACTAGTGCACAGCCCAGTTGCTGCTGCTTTTAGTCACTGTTTTCTAAAGAAATACTGGTCTTAGGTACTGATACATTTATAACTTGTTGGTAGTCTTACAGATAGAGGACAAAAGACCTCATAAGAACAAATGAGAAGCCATGAAGTATATTTCACTTCATGCTCTTCATATTCCTGGGTGCAGGAATGTTCTATAAACATTAGGTAAATTTGAGTTGTTGAACTAATTTTAAACAAACATTTGCTTAATTTACTCCGAGAATTAAAAAGCAAAAACAAAATTGGTAAATGCCTGGGAATAGCTGGGTTATTTTCAAAGCTATACACAGATACCTGGACTTTCTGGGCCTGTCCTTTGCTGGGTCCAGATCCTTTTCTGGTTCTTCTTCTTTTCTGTTATACTTCTTTCCTTTCTCCTCACTTCTGGTGCCCTGCGCCTCTTCTTTGGAGTTCTCATCCTGGCATTCAGCTGTTTCTTTAAAGAAGAATAAAAGACTTTGGGATCAAACAGTCA
The DNA here is from genome assembly GCA_006410675.1 of Oreotragus oreotragus. Classification (NCBI taxonomy): domain Eukaryota; kingdom Metazoa; phylum Chordata; class Mammalia; order Artiodactyla; family Bovidae; genus Oreotragus; species Oreotragus oreotragus. The sequence continues at coordinate 49,650 of SJYX01016609.1, forward strand.
CAGAAAAAAAAAAAATCCCACCTCATAAAGGAGTGGCAAGGTATCCAGTACTCTACCCTTAGGAGAAGCAGGACAGAAGCAACTAAGAAAAGAGTAACTGGGGGCCTTCCTTCTGGCAGATACAACACTTCCATGGCCCTCACTTTGCTGTTGCTTGATCATTTTCACAATGAAATTATTTCTTCTTTTCTAGTAAATCTGTCACCCTGTGCTACTGATTACGTCTGGTCAAGGATCAGAATCCTCTGGGTCTGATGCATTCTGGATGTTTTGGTCAGAACTTTCTCGCCAAAATATGTTTCACCTCAATAACAAAGTCTATGGAGAAGCTCATGAGTTCCTCAATCCCTTGAATATTTCATTTTGACCAAGTGCTCCTGTATGAGTTCATAATGTTTTGAGATCAACTTTCCAAGAATCTTGACATTTTTAAAAGCTGTGAACCAAATACGAGGTATGCCATTTGCTTGTTCTCTCCCATGTCCTCTAAATGTCCCTCTGGAACACCTGCCTCCACTGACCTTCACCTGTAGGCTCATAACTGGCACTGATCATCTCAGACCTCTTACCAGGGTTGGTAGAAGGCAGCTTATTTTTCCCCCAAACCAAAGAAGTCGTTATGGAGTTGGGCTTCTACTGGGCCCCTCTGGCCTTCGATTCAAGGAGGCCCTGACTCCCAGCCTCCCCTCCTGAGGCACCCCGACCTCTGAGCCTGCCCCCTCCTCGGGATCCCTGGTCCCCAGACCCGGCCTGCAGCTGCCAGTGTCTCTGTCTCTCCCAACTACCCCCCGCCCCTCGAATGCTCACTCTCAGGGGCGGCCGGCTCCTGTGCCATCTCCCACAAGCTGGACTCAGACTCTTCGGTGGCCATCTCCCATAAAGAGGCCTCCTCGGCTTCCTCGGCCTCCTCGGCCTCCTCGGCCTCCTCGGCTTCCTTGGCCTCCTCGGCTTCCTCCGCCTGCTCCACCTCCTGGGCCGCGGCTTCCTCTGCCGGCCCCTCCCCCAAGCCATCTGAGGGCACCTGGATCTCGGAGAACTCGCCCACAGTGGCTGAGCCGTGTGGCTCAGCCACGGTGGCTGAGCCGTGGCTGGACGCAGCCACGGTGGCTGAGCCGCTGCTGGACGAACGCCGCCTGGTCTGGCGCCGGACCAACACGTGGCTGACATTTGGCCGGATTAGGAAGTGGTTGTGGTGCAAACGGTGCAGCATCGAGTGCATCAGATTCAGGAACGTTAAGTGGAAGCCGGTCATGGGTAAGTGGCGTAAATCCACCATGCGGTTCACGCCCTCCACCTGCTCCTCCCCCTCCTCGGCCGGCCCGATGTCGGACTCCTCCTCAGGATTCCTGCCCTCCAGGGCCACCTCCCTCAGCCCTCCTGAGGCCCCCACATCTCCACCCGCCTCAGCCTCAGGCATGGAGTCACCCCTGCGAGGCTCGGAGCTGCGGTCCACACCGTCGCGGTCTCCGGCCTGTGCCCCCGCCACACCTGCTAGGCCTTCCTGCCCGCCAGGGGCCAGATCTCCATCCCCCGCGGTGGACATGGCAGCGGGCAGTTACCTCAGCCGGGCTGGCGACGGTGGCAATGGCGCAGGTGGCGGCACCCGAAGTGTCTGCCCTGAGAGGAGGCTGAGGGCAGTGAGATGGAACAAGGCAGTCACTGAAGGGACCACAGAGGAGGCCCCACGATCGGGAGGGTAGGCGGCCAATGGCGGAAGCGCCTCCCGGAAGCCGGACCTCAGGAAGTGGCGCCAGGCTACAGTCGAGGGGCGGGGCCAGAACAGGTGACCCTGGCCTGTGACCCCTCGTCCCGAGCTTTGGGCTCATTTGCTGACAAACAAGGATTGACGTGCTCTGTGTCCAGTGAACGGCCAAGGCCCTTGGTCGTCAAATTGCTTACAATTGCCTACTTGTTCTTTGACGCCTTAGGGTTCTAACGTGTTGAGGTCTTCTAGGCTCTGTCCTTTATGTAATTGTGTAGGAAATTATTTATGAAGGCATCCTGGGCCATATGAACTGTGAGAAATTTCCCACCTGGGAATTTCCACCTGGTGATGGCTCATGTGAATAGAGACAGGGTCATAAAAATGTTGTATATCTCAGATGTTAGCAGTACTAAAAACCTCCCAAGAAGAGAAAGAGAATTTGGACAATTTAACTTAGTTAAAAATAGTTGGAAAAGAGTAGACAAATTGAAATGAATGCAGTCAGAACTGAATGTTGAAGAAGTGTTGAAGAAGTTAGGAGCTAGAAGGTGTATAAAGAACCCAGACAGATTCACTTAAAGCTTTGAAGACTGAATAAAAAAAGAGAGGTTTCTTTAAAGATCAGGTCATCTCCTAAGAGCTAAGCATGACAGACATTAAAAGGGCCATCTTCCTAGGATGTTTCAGAGGCAACAGTCCCAGACTTTTTATTGATCTCAAGATTCGCTTAGTCCAGACCTCAAGT
>SJYX01016609.1:68669-86886 GCA_006410675.1 Oreotragus oreotragus
AGGCTACTCCGTCCATTGGATTTTCCAGGCAAGAGTACTGGAGATGTGTATAAGAGACAGGCTGCAGGGTGAGGGGGCTGTGGGGCCAGGGGGCTGCTGCGGTGAGGGGGCTGTGGGGCCAGGGGGCTGCTGGGTTGAGGGAGCTGTGCGGCTGGGGGTTGCCAGGGAGGGTGCTGGGCTTTGGCCTAAGCGACAACTGCCCCTGCTGGGTGACCAGGATGAGGCAAGGATGGCCGAGGAGCAGAGCCCCTTCCCAGGATGGAAAGTCTGGTGGCCTCAACACAGGGCAGGACCTCACTGTCAGGCTAGGAGATTCCCTCCGTGTCAGCTGGCCTTGAGCTGGCATTGAAATCTGACCAAGGTCAGGGCACATTGAAGGGGAGTAGCCAGGCTCAGGGGAGGTGGGCCCCTGCTGTTCCCTCCAGCACGTTTCTCCAACTGGTCCTGCGGGCCTCTAAGCCTAAGAGAATATGCTTCGAAAAGGTGATTGACAGACCATCTCTTCCTTGCCCCTTCCCCTGCCCCGCCTCCACTTGGCTTTTTTGAAGAGGGACTCATTGGTCCTCTCTCCAAGCAGACCCCAGGAAGAAGGCCTGGTTTAGGAGTACCAGCATGCCATATGCAAGTGAATCCAGACAGGTAGCTTTTAACATACAATAGGTGTAAATTCCACCAAGGGGGAGGGGGGAAGGGCATTTATTCCCAGTATTACAAACTGCAATCAGACTTTTCCTTTGTATACCACTGTTTGGTCCTAGGTTAAGAACAATGTGATTTTGTGCCAAGTGGCCTGGAGGTCAATGCTCAGACATTCAGGAAAATGTCTAGAAGGGACCTTAGAAATCTGGAATCCAGCGGTTTTCCAAACTTCGGTGCACAGAGGAAGCACCTAGAGGGCTTGTGGGACCACAGATTGCTGGGCCCCATCCCAGAGGTCAGGATTCTGGATCTGGGGAGACCTGAGAGTTCGCATTGCCAAGGACTTCTCGTGGAAGATTCATGCTGCTGGTCTGGGCACTGCACTTGGAGAACCACGGGTCTAATCCAACGTCTTCATTTCATAGATGGATCAGCTAAGGCAGAACCCCAGCTGGGTTCCAGAATTGGCATTAACGCTTACCAGGTGTTAGGACTTTGCAATCTCATTTAGCTGTTCTGGGCCTGCGTTTTCTCATCTACAAAATCAGGTAAGAACCTCGGTCATTCCTACCCCAGGTTTAGTCTGCAGGTGACTGCTATTGAGTAGTTGCTCAGGCTTTCGTAGCAGCCCTCTGGTTGGGCGTGGCGCTGTCACGAGGTTTTCAGGTCTGTGAGCTTACACAGCTTCCCTCTGGTTCCTGGGTCAGGTTTAAGCCCTGCCTTTCCTGTGTGGAGGACTGAGACACGAAGATGATGTCAGGTTGAGGCTAGGACATAAAGCTTTGTTCTTTTTGTTGTGGTTTTCTCATTTTCCATTTGCCTCTTATGTTTGCTTACATTTCTAAGAATATTGGTTTTCTTTTTTCATGTAGAAAGTTTCCCAATGTTTTCCTTTTCTGTTTCTTTCATATCCTTTGAATTTAAAAATTCTTTACCATCTGATAAGCTATTCAAAGCTATAGAACAACAGCAATCAAGTCGCTCAGTCTGACTCTGCGACCCCACGGACTGTAACCTACCAAGCTCCTTGTCCATGGGATTTTCCAGGCAAGAATACTAGAGTGGGTTGCCATTTCCTTCTCCAGATATTTCCTTCCTATTTTCCTGGTGGTTTTTTACCATGTATGCCCTTTTCCCTCTGAAGTTATGAAGTTATGAATTTTGGTAGGCTTTTTTCTTTCTCTTTTTCCCCAAACACCCAGTTCTATTAGTTGAGTATTCCCTTTTCTCTCCCTGGTTGTTTTTCTGTGCATTGGCAGTGAGGTGGTGTTGTTGTTGGTTTTTTTTTTTTTTGGTCCAAGCCCCACCCCGCCACCTTTTTTTTTTTTTTAATTTGGGGAAGCCGAGACCCAGAGCTGGTAACTGGCTTTCCACAGGTGGTGCTATTTAATTAGGAAGCCATGACTGAAACCAAGATCCCTGACTTCTCTTGTGAATTTGAGATCAGTCTGCTGCTTTTCTTTACAACTTGAGGGCTGGGGATTGACTGTCTTCATTTTTTGGTCCTGTGGGAATATAGCCTATACAGTTCAGTCTTCTAGTATTACAGAATGACCTTATTATTTTAATTATTTATTTGGCTGTATCGGGTCTTAGTTGTGGTACATGGGATTTAGTTCCCTGACTAGGGATGGAACCCAGGCCCCCTGCGTTAGCAGGATGGAGTCTTAGCCACTGGAGCACTAATTAGGGAAGTCCCCTAATGACCTTATTTTTAATGTGACATCTCCTGAATTTTAAGTTTCTATTTCAGCCAAACACAGTATGCTTTCAGGCCACATGGAACCTTTGGTGGTTAACTTTTGACCTTTTTTAAAAAAGTATTTTTAGTATTGGTATATGATTTGTAGTTTGATTCTTTTTCCAGTTATCCCAAACAAGGATTATTTAGCTAATATCAGAACAGAAGCATTTCCTTATTCCTTTTCTTTCTCTTTCTTCTCTTCCAAACAATCTGTCAGAGCAGCTTGTGTTAGTGTTCCTGGAAGAGATCAGCTGAATTAGATTATCTGAATTAGTTCATTGCATTAATATAATTTCTGATGTGTGTGTCTGTGTGACCTTAATCCCTCAGTCATGTCTGACTCTTTGTGATCTCCTGGATTGTAGCCCACCAGGCTCCTCTGTCCACGGGGTTTTCCAGAATACTGGAGTGGGTTGCCATTTCCTACTCCAGGGGATCTTCCCGAGCCATATCTTTTCTGTCTCCTCCGTTGGAAGGTGGATTATTGACCACTGCGCCACATGGGAAGCCCACCATTTATCATAGTTCCCTGATATTGACTTGAATTGTAGTCTAGGATTAGACCAATATATGGCAGGTTGCTGCTGCTGCTGCTAAGTCACTTCAGTCGTGTCCGACTCTGTGTGACCCCATAGACGGCAGCCCACCAGGCTCCCCCATCCCTGGGATTCTCCAGGCAAGAATACTGGAGTGGGTTGCCATTTCCTTCTCCAATGCATGAAAGAGAAAAGTGAAAGTGAAGTCGCTCAGTCTGTCCGACTGTTAGCGACCCCATGGACTGCAGCCCACCAGGCTACTCTGTCCATTGGATTTTCCAGGCAAGAGTAGTGGGGTGGGGTGCCATTGTCTTCCCCGAAAGTAGAAGCAGCCTTATCAAATAGTTATGAAAAAAGAATTGATTTGACGATGACTTGGCAGTTCCTTTGTCTAGCTACTCCAACAGTGCCTATGGGAGTTCTGTGGCAAAGCAGCCCTTTAGAATGGATCCATCTTCCTGCCCAAGCTAAAAAAATTTGTGGCTTCTTATCTCGGTCTCATTGCCACATTAATACTGCTGCTGCTGCTGCTGCTAAGTCACTTCAGTCGTGTCCGACTCTGTGTGACCCCATAGACGGCGGCCCACCAGGCTCCCCCATCCCTGGGATTCTCCAGGCAAGAATACTGGAGTGGGTTGCCATTTCCTTCTCCAATGCATGAAAGAGAAAAGTGAAAGTGAAGTCGCTCAGTCTGTCCGACTGTTAGCGACCCCATGGACTGCAGCCCACTAGGCTACTCCGTCCATTGGATTTTCCAGGCAAGAGTACTGGGGTGGGGTGCCATTGCCTTCCCCGATATGGTAGGTTACTCTTCACTATAGTTCCTGTAGTGATGAAAATCCATGGCCCATAACTGACTTAGTGAGATAATGAAGATACAACTGTGCTGGATTTTTAAAGAAAACCAACAGTAATTGCACACTAGTGCTTCTTCCTTTCATTCACCTTTTCCTTAACCCAGAGATAGTCCTGGCTGAGCTTTCAGTATCCATCCCATAGCAGTTTAACAAAAATCTTGAATCCTGACTTCCTGCCTGAATTTCTGTTAGCTAACAAATGTGCTATTAATATTTAGACAGTGGTTCATTGGTGTACTATTAGGAAATGCTTAATGGATGTTTGAGGGAGAACTAAGATTTTATAATATGGAGAATAAAAACACCAAGCATTTAAGGGGTGGTATGGCTTTTTATACTGTAAGATGAAGGTTATTGTGAAAATATCATCCTTGGTTATGCCATTTGGCCTTTCATAAATGGTTCAGATGGTAAAGAATCCACCTGCAATGCAGGAGACCTGAGTTCACTTCCTGGGTTAGGAAGATCCCCCAGAGGAGGGCATGGCAACCCACTCCTGTATTCTTGCCTGGAGAATCCTCATGGACAGAGGAGCCTAGCAGGCTACAGTCCATGAGGTTGCATAGAGTCAGACAGGACTGAATGACAAAGTATAGCACAGATGGTACAGAATTTGGTGATGAGATAAATATGAAAACCTATTTCTCTTCAGCTCTCTTGCTTCATCCTTAGTTCGAGCTTTAAGGATCCCTCACCATGATTACTGCAATATTCTCATAACTAATCTCCCTGGTGCCAGCATTGCTATTAATTTCTTTCAGTCTGTTTTCAATACAGCAGTCAAGAGTGATGCTGTTAATTCATAGATCATGTCCAAACCCTTTTTGCAATACCTTCCATATCATGTTAAGTAAAACCCAAGTAATTCCAATAGCTGTATAGAGCCCTCCATGATCTGGACCCTCATTACTTCTCATTATTCTTCTGTTCCAGCTACACTCTCTGTGCCCACACAAACTAGGCATTTTCTTCCTCAGAACTTGGAATGTGTAACTTTTTGAGAGTTCTTTTCATTATACTTCATTGCTTGGTAGAACCTTAAGACTTTTGGGATAGAGAGACTTTGGCTTACTGTAGCTCCAAAAGTGAGATCCCACTATTCAGAAAAGTGGGGAGGGGGGGCTTCCCTGGTGGTTCAATGGTTAAGACTCCATGTTTCCAATGCAGGGGGCTCGGGTTCAATCCCTAGTTGGGGAGCTAAGATCCCATATGCCCTGCCATGTCCCCTCCCCCACCCAAAATTTTTTTTCAAAAAAGGGGCAGTGTGGAATAATTCAAAAAGTTCCCCAAATGTCCTACACTTATGGTAGATTACTTTCATTAATCAGTAGTCATCACAATCCATTCCTTTTGCATAGTTAGTGTGTAAAAATTTACCTATAGTTTCACAAACTCTCTCCTTTTAAGATTGGTGCTGGGCGATAGTACCTAGTAATAAAGACTGCTTTGCATTGAGCTCTGTAAGACCTGATTTTGCCTAAGTTGTGTCAAAATTTGCATTAGAGTTCAGAATTCTACAGTATTTGAAGTTAATATAGATGTTGTTTAGGTCACATTATTTAATACACATAAATACATAAACACATATCTGTCTCTTTAATTCTGAAAGGGCATTAATTAAATCACCAACAATCTGGATAAACTAGGAAGAAATAAGGATTAATTGCAAAATGTGATCTCATGGCTTCTTCAAAAGATCAAACTTGGTCCCATGGCTGACGTATTTTTTCTGCAAATGTGAATACCATATACTTTGTAAAAATAAGTTACATAGGTCTGGCAGTATTTGAAATTTAGATTTCTGGACTTCTACGAGCTTTGGCAAAATAATGAAGTAATATTGCCCTTAAAATTTTTTTAACCAGGTCTTGCCTTTACTTATTCATCTTGAAAGACAGTGATCTTTAGGGAAGAGAATGTAAATTGCTCAGGAGAAACCTGCAAAGCCAAGGGTTTGGGTCTACATAGTTAGAATGTGGATGAGTTTCCTGCTGTTGTATACTGAAAGGTATTCTTTTTGGTGCCCTATACTGTTAGGCAAATTTTAGGCATGTGAGGAAAAGAGCAAAGCAAATGTTGCTAGTGGGAGAGATGAAATTCTTGTTGCATTTTCTTTTCTTCCCTGGGGTGACCAGTAACCATCTAACAATTGTAGTTTCCTAAGAGCTTGGATGATCTAGAAAGATAAACATTGCCATAGGCTGCTTTTCTAAGTCAGTTGTGGATAAAAATCAGCCGAGGTACTTGTTAAAAATAGATTTCTAGTATCAGAATCGTTGGAGATAAATGCTGAGCATCTGTACTTTAACAAATGGTACAGGTCATTTTGATGTACAGTTTGAGAACCATTGTTTAGAATTTAAGGTTATGATGTTTATAGTCAGGTGAACTTCAGTTCATATTCAAGTTTTGACATATACTAACTGTACTTACAATTCAATCTTCCTTCTGTTATCATATCCTTCCAGTCCCATACTATCCTTTGTGATAATCACCTCTCAATTACATATGCTGAGTTAGATAGGTACCTAGTTTCTTCTTTCTAGTGTATAGAACAGTAGACTAAGTTATAGCAAAGAAAAAAACTTCCATCAACTTAAATAAGTTCATTTTCATTAATGTGTCCAAAGTTGACTGGATCAGGACTGCCAGAGTAGTTTTTCTTCACACAGTCTTTCAAGGAATTAGATTTCTTCCATCATATTGTCCCACCATCTTCTAGGGTATAGTCCTTGTCTATATGGTTGAAGGTGGTTCACCTTCAAGATCATGTTCCTGATTTCAAGAAAGGAAAGAAAGTGTATAGGCATATTTTGTTTTATTGTGCTTCACAGATACTGACTTTTTTACAAAAATTAAATACAGTTAAAGTAGAATATTATGTTCATTTCAGGTGTATTATATAGTGATTTGACATTTGTATACATTGTGAAATGATCACTGTAAGTCTAGTGATTATCTCTTTCCATACAAAGTTATTACAGTATAATTTGTTGTGTTCCTTATGCTGTATATTACATCACTGTGGCTTATTTATTTTATAACTGGATGTTTGTACCTCTCAATCCCCTTCATCTGTTTTGCTTCGCAACCCCTCCTAACTGGCAACCACCTCTTTGTTCTCTATATCCATGAGTCTGTTTTTGATTTTTTAGATTCAACATATATTCATAGATCACATGCTTTGTCTTTCTCTGACTTATTTCAGTTAGCAGAATATCCTTTCGATCTATTCTTATTGCAGATGGCAAGATTTCATTTTTTATGGCTGATTAAAATTCCATTGTGTGTGTGTGTGTGTGTGTGCTAAGTCACTTCAGTCATGTCCCACTCTTTGTAACCCTATGGACTGTAGCCCGCTAGGCTCCTCTGTCCATGGGATTCTCCAGGCATGAGTACTGGAGTGAGTTGTCATGCCCTCCTCCAGGGGATCTTCCTGACTCAGAGATCGAATCCATATCTCTTATGTCTCCTGTGTTGGCAGGCAGGTTCTTTACCACTAGCGCCACCTGGGAAGCCTATATATATATACATATATATATGTACACACTCACCCACACACATCTTCTTTATCCATTCAACTATTGATGGACACTTAGGTTGCTTCATTATTTTAGCTATTGTAAATGACACTGCAATTGATATCTTTTCAAAATACTGTTTTTCTCATCTTTGGGTTAATACTCAGAAAAGAAATTGCTGGGTCATATGGCAGTTCTAGTTTTAATTTTTTGAGAAACTTTCATGCTGTTTACTGTAGTGAATGTACAAATATATGATCCTACCCACAGGATTCCCTTTTCTCCACATCCTCACCAACACTTATTACTTGTCATTTTTACAGTAGCCATTCTGACAGGTGTGAGATGATCTCATTTTAGTTTTGATTTGTATTTCCCTGATGGTTAGTTCATTTCCATAATGATTAGTTATGTTCAGCATCTTTTCACATGCCTGTTGGTCATCTGTATGTCATCCATGGAATAATGGCTATTCAAGTTTTCTGCCCATTTTTTAATTGGGTTGTTTTTGTTTGGTTGTATGAGTTCTTTTTATAGTTTGGATATTAATACTTTATCAGAAATATTGTTTACAAATGTTTTCTACCATTCAGTAGACTGCCTTTTCATTTTGGTGATACTATCCTTTGTTGTGCAAAAGTTTATCAGTTTGATGTAGTTCCATTTGTTCATTTTGCTTTCATTTCCCTTGCCCAAGGAGACAGATCCTCCCAAATATCGCTAAGACTAATGTCCAAGAGAGCACTTCCTACATTTTCTTCTAGGAGTTCTATGGTTTTCAGTCTTATTTTTTTTAATCCATTTTGAGTTTATTTTTGTCTATATTCTGGGAAAGTAGTCCAGTTTGATTATTTTGCATGTAGCTATCCAGTTTTCCCAATACCATTTATTGAAGAGGCTGTATTTTCCCCATTAAATATCTTTTCCTTCTTTGTTGTAGATTAATTAACCATATAAGTATAGGTTTATGTTTGGTGTTCTATTTTCTGCTGATCTGTATATCTTTTTTTGTGCCAGTATCATATTGTTTTGATGACTATAGCTTTGTAGTATGGTTTGAAATCAGGAAGTATGATGCCTCCAGCTTTGTTCTTCCTCAAGATTGCTTGGATTATTGGGAGTCTTTTGTGTTTCCATACAAGTTTTAGAATTTTTTGTTGTTCTATGAAAAATGCCTTTGGTGTTTTGTTGAGAATGTAGTAAACATGTAGATTGCTTTCAGTAGTATGGTCACATTAACAATATTAATTCTTCTAACCATGAGCACGGTGTATCTTTCCTTTTGCTTATGTCATCTTCAGTTTCTTTCATCAGTGGCTTATAGTTTTAGAGTATGAGTCTTTTACCTCTTTGGTTCAGTTTGTTCCTAGATATTTTATGGGATGCAATTTTGTAAATAGGGTTGCTAATTTCTCTATGTGATAGCTTGTCATTAGTGTATAGAAACGTGACAGATTTCTGTATATTTTGTATCCTGCAACTTTACTGAATTCATTTACACTAACAATTTTTTTTTTGGTAGTATCTTTAGGATTTTATTCCCTGATATTTCAGTTGGTAAAGAATCTGCCTGCAATGCAGGAAACCCTGGTTTGATTTCTGGGTCAGGAAGATCTGTTGGAGAAGGGATAGGCTACCCACTCCAACATTCTGGCCTGGTGAATTCCATGGACAGAATAGCCTGGCAGGTTATAGTCCATGGGGTTGCAAAGAATTGGACACACCTGAGCGTGTGTCACTGTCACTCTTCCAAGGAGCAAGCATCTTTTAACTTAGTGGCTGCAGTCACCATCTACAGTGATTTTGAAGCTGAGGAAAATAAAATATGCCACTGTTTCTACTTTGCCCCCTTCTATTGCCATGAAGTAATGGGACTAGATGCCATGATCTTAGTTTTTTGAATGTTGAATTTTAAGCCAGCTTTTTCACTCTCCTCTTTCACCTACATCAGGNGCTGCAGTCACCATCTACAGTGATTTTGAAGCTGAGGAAAATAAAATATGCCACTGTTTCTACTTTGCCCCCTTCTATTGCCATGAAGTAATGGGACTAGATGCCATGATCTTAGTTTTTTGAATGTTGAATTTTAAGCCAGCTTTTTCACTCTCCTCTTTCACCTACATCAGGAGGCTGTTTAGTTTCTCCTTGCTTTCTGCCATTAAGGTGGTATCATCTGCATATCTGAGGTTGTTGATATTTCTCCTGGCAATCTTGATTCCAGGTTGTGCTTCATCCATCCTGGCATTTCACATGGTGTACTCTGCATATAAGTTAAATTCCAATTGGTTGTTCCATATCTGGTTTTAACTGTTGCTTCTTGACCTGCATATAGGTTTTGTAGGAGGCAGGTAAGGTGTCTAGTATTCCCATCTCTTGAAGAATTTTCCACAGTTTGTTGTGATCCACACAGTCAAAGGCTTTACAGTAATCAATGAAGCAGAAGTTGATGTTTTTCTGGAATTCATTTGCTTTCTCTACGATCCAGCAGATGTTGGCAATTTGATCTCTGGTTTTAATACTACCTAAACAGATGGTGACTGCAGCCATGAAACTGAAAGTTGCTTACTCCTTGGAAGGAAAGTTATGACCAACCTAGATGGCATATTCAAAAGCAGAGACATTATTTTGCCAACAAAGGTCCGTCTAGTCAAGGCTATGGTTTTTCCAGTGGTCATGTATGGATGTGAGAGTTCGACTGTAAAGAAGGCTGAGTGCCAAAGAATTGATGCTTTTGAACTGTGGTGTTGGAGAAGACTCTTGAGAGTCCCTTGGACTGCAAGGAGATCCAACCAGTCCATTCTGAAGGAGATCAACCCTGGGATTTCTTTGGAAGGAATGATGCTAAAGCTGAAACTCCAGTACTTTGGCCACCTCATGCGAAGAGTTGACTCATTGGAAAAGACCCTGATGCTGGGATGGATTGGGGGGCAGGAGGAGAAGGGACGACAGAGGATGAGATGGCTGGATAGCATCACGGACTCAATGGACGTGAGTCTGAGTGAACTCTGGGAGTTTGTGATGGACAGGGAGGCCTGGCATGCTGCAATTCATGGGGTCGCAAAGAGTTAGACACGACTGAGCGACTGAACTGAACTGAAACAGCACTGCATGCTACAGAGAAATCCTTCATGAAAGGAAGAGTCAATCAATACAACAAACTTCATTGTTGTCTTATTTTAAGAAATTTTCATAGCCATCCCAACCTTCAGCAGCCAGCACCCTGATCAGTTAATAGCCATGAGCAGGGAGGCAAGACCATCCAGCAAAAGGCTACCACTTACTGAAGGCTCAGATGATGGTTAGCATTTTTTAGTAATAGAGTATTTTAAAATTAAGTTGTGTACTTAGTATTGTTGGACACAATGCATCACAGTATAGTATGAACATAGCTTTCACATACTGTGGAAAACCAAAACAATTTGTGTGACGTTGCAATTGTCACCTCAGTGGTCTGGAACCAAATATGGAATATCTCAGAAGTATGCCTATTTCTATAAATGCATTGTTGGTATTATTATTTTGAGCAAACTGTTTTGTTATGAGTAAGGAAGTCTTTATTTTGCCTTCACTTATTCCTTTTCTGATGCTCTTCCTTTCTTAATGTAGATCCAAGTTTTTGACCTCCATTATTTTCCATCTCTCTAAAGAACCTCTTTTAACATTTCTTCCAAGGCAAGTCTACTGGCAACAAATTCCCTCATTTTTTGTTCATATGAGAAAGTCTTTATTAAATGTTTTTTCCATTCTCTTCTTTTTTGCAGGTTTCTGAGGAGGAATGAGATGTAAATCTTTTCCTTCCCCCTCTGTAGGTAATGTGTTTTTGCCTCTGGCTTCTTTCACGATCTTTTGTCTTAGGTGTATCATCTTCAAATTATAGAAAGCCTAGGTGCAGGATGTTTTTTTTAATTTATCCTGCTTGATGATCCTTGAATTTCCTGGATCTGTGGTTTGGTGTCTGACATACATTTGGGGAACTTCTTGGTCCTTATTGTTTCAAATATTTCTATTTTCTATCTTCTCATTTTAGTATTCCCATTATGGATATGTGATCATCTGTAATTGTCCCACAGACCTTTGGTTATTCTGGCTTTTTTCAGTCTTTGTTCACTTTGCTTTTCAGTTTTTGAGGATTCTATTGAGCATGCTCTAGCTCAGATCTTTTCTTGCCTGTGTTCAGTCTTCTATGCCTATCAAGGCTTTCTTCATTTCTGTTAGTGTTTTTGATCTCTAGGATTTCCTTTTGGTTCTTAGGATTTCCATCTCTCTGCTTACATTGCCCATATGTTCTTGCTTCTGGTCTACTCTATTCATGAGAGCCCTTAGAGTAGTGTCTCTTCAAGTTATGTTTTAATAGTAATCATAGTTGTTTTAAATTCTCAGTCTGATAGTTCCAATATCCATGCCATATCTCTTCAAGTTATGATTTTTTGCTTTTTATTATGCACTGTAATTTCCCCATGATAACCAGACATGATATACTGGATAAAAAGAGGCCTTTGGTAATGTGGTGGTGAAATGCTGGGGGAGAGGATGCATTTTATAATCCTATGACCAGGCCTCAGTCTTTCAGTGAGCCCATGACTCTGGACTATAAACCTCTCAGAGTTTCCCCTTCCACCCCTCTTAGGTGAGAGAAGATGACTAGAGTGGGCTGGAGTTGAGTATCTTCCTTCTTTAGGTCAGTTAGGCTCTGATAATAGCCTAGCAAGTTAGACTCTTACTAGTTTCCCCAGAGGGCAGGTCTTTTCAATAACAGAGTTCTCTGGGTATTTCAAGATGGTTCCTTTTTCCCCACCCTCCCAGAAGCCTGAGTGGATTTCCCACTCCCCCACCCCATATTTACTGTGAGAACCTGCTTGAGCTCCTGGAGTTAAACCTCACAATATTGTGGGTCTTTTGGACCCAAAATATGACTGGGATCTTTTGGAATTTTTAACTCAATTTCCCATGCTGAGACTTCAGCAGTTCATCAGTTGTAGTTCAGGTTTTCCTACCCTGACATTGGTTCTCACGGTGGTTTCTCCTCATGAGTCTCTGACGTAGTTAGCCACAACTCCCTGTATTTGCTTGTATATTTCTCCAAACTTGGGGCATGGAGTTTTCCCAGTGTCCTCCTGTCTTTCATGGGTCCAAGAAGGGTTACTATTCTTTTAGTCTGTTCAGTTTTTACTTGTTAGGAGGAGGTGGCAACTTCCATGCTCATTACATGTGTAACTGGAAGTCTGAAATAGAATCTTTAGAAAGGTAATCAAATAAAAATGGGACATCATTCCAATGTGTCTGATGGGGCCTATTCCAATGTGTCTGTCCTTCTGTTGGCTTTTTGTGAAACAAGTTCATGAAATTTCAGTTGACTCCTTTGTATCTGTATCTCTGTTGAAATTCTTCAGCTTTGCATGCTTGTCGTTTTCACTCTCTTCTTTCACATAATTGACTTAATATAATGAATCCATTAACATAATATAAAATACCTTCAGGACATCATGGTCTTCAAATTCTTCTAGCAGTGTGCTATTATTATCTTGTGCTTCAAGTAGTGGTTGGATTACCAGATGGTACTTTTCTCAGTGTTTCGGTCATCTCTCGATGCCTGCACCAAAGGGGAGAGGGTGTCTCTCTCCATGCGCTTTCCTGTCTCACAGTGGTAAACTACTGTTGCTTATTACTTGTGCTCTACCAGTTGTGTTTGGGGGTAGTTCTCTGTTGTTCTGATCCAGTCTAGTCTTAAGCAGATCCTGTTAGTTTACCAGTTTACAACTTTTATAACAGCTTCAACTGAAATCTGCAAACGCAGGGGGAGAAACCTTTGTGTAAAATTCAAAGCTTTCTTTCCATCTCTATCCCAGAAACTCCATCTCAGTGTTCCTCACATTTACATTAATTCTAGTTCTGTTGGCTTCTCATATTCTCTATCTCATCGCAACAACAGTTAGTCATATCTTTTAGAGATATGTTCTTGAATCCAAGGAGGCTTCATGAAGATAGTTTTATTGAGCTGGGATCTGAAAGATGGCCAAGGTTTCCATAGGGAGAAATGGGTGGACAGCAAATTGCAGAAAGGGCAATCAGTTCAGTTCAGTTGCTCAGTCTTGTCTAACTCGTTGTGACCCCACGAACTGCCACACACCAGACTTCCCTGTCTATCACCAACTCCCGGAGCTTGCTCAAACTAATGTCCATCGAGTTGGTGATGCCATCCAGCCATCTCATCCTCTGTCGTCCCCTTCTCCCCTGCCTTCAATCTTTCCCAGCATCAGGGTCTTTTCCAATGACTCAGCTCTTTGCATCAGGTAGCCAAAGTATTTGAGTTTCAGCTTCAGCATCAGTCCTTCCAATGAATATTCAGGTGTTTTGTTATGAGTAAGGAAGTCTTTATTTTGCCTTCACTTATTCCTTTTCTGATGCTCTTCCTTTCTTAATGTAGATCCAAGTTTTTGACCTCCATTATTTTCCATCTCTCTAAAGAACCTCTTTTAACATTTCTTCCAAGGCAAGTCTACTGGCAACAAATTCCCTCATTTTTTGTTCATATGAGAAAGTCTTTATTAAATGTTTTTTCCATTCTCTTCTTTTTTGCAGGTTTCTGAGGAGGAATGAGATGTAAATCTTTTCCTTCCCCCTCTGTAGGTAATGTGTTTTTGCCTCTGGCTTCTTTCACGATCTTTTGTCTTAGGTGTATCATCTTCAAATTATAGAAAGCCTAGGTGCAGGATGTTTTTTTTAATTTATCCTGCTTGATGATCCTTGAATTTCCTGGATCTGTGGTTTGGTGTCTGACATACATTTGGGGAACTTCTTGGTCCTTATTGTTTCAAATATTTCTATTTTCTATCTTCTCATTTTAGTATTCCCATTATGGATATGTGATCATCTGTAATTGTCCCACAGACCTTTGGTTATTCTGGCTTTTTTCAGTCTTTGTTCACTTTGCTTTTCAGTTTTTGAGGATTCTATTGAGCATGCTCTAGCTCAGATCTTTTCTTGCCTGTGTTCAGTCTTCTATGCCTATCAAGGCTTTCTTCATTTCTGTTAGTGTTTTTGATCTCTAGGATTTCCTTTTGGTTCTTAGGATTTCCATCTCTCTGCTTACATTGCCCATATGTTCTTGCTTCTGGTCTACTCTATTCATGAGAGCCCTTAGAGTAGTGTCTCTTCAAGTTATGTTTTAATAGTAATCATAGTTGTTTTAAATTCTCAGTCTGATAGTTCCAATATCCATGCCATATCTCTTCAAGTTATGATTTTTTGCTTTTTATTATGCACTGTAATTTCCCCATGATAACCAGACATGATATACTGGATAAAAAGAGGCCTTTGGTAATGTGGTGGTGAAATGCTGGGGGAGAGGATGCATTTTATAATCCTATGACCAGGCCTCAGTCTTTCAGTGAGCCCATGACTCTGGACTATAAACCTCTCAGAGTTTCCCCTTCCACCCCTCTTAGGTGAGAGAAGATGACTAGAGTGGGCTGGAGTTGAGTATCTTCCTTCTTTAGGTCAGTTAGGCTCTGATAATAGCCTAGCAAGTTAGACTCTTACTAGTTTCCCCAGAGGGCAGGTCTTTTCAATAACAGAGTTCTCTGGGTATTTCAAGATGGTTCCTTTTTCCCCACCCTCCCAGAAGCCTGAGTGGATTTCCCACTCCCCCACCCCATATTTACTGTGAGAACCTGCTTGAGCTCCTGGAGTTAAACCTCACAATATTGTGGGTCTTTTGGACCCAAAATATGACTGGGATCTTTTGGAATTTTTAACTCAATTTCCCATGCTGAGACTTCAGCAGTTCATCAGTTGTAGTTCAGGTTTTCCTACCCTGACATTGGTTCTCACGGTGGTTTCTCCTCATGAGTCTCTGACGTAGTTAGCCACAACTCCCTGTATTTGCTTGTATATTTCTCCAAACTTGGGGCATGGAGTTTTCCCAGTGTCCTCCTGTCTTTCATGGGTCCAAGAAGGGTTACTATTCTTTTAGTCTGTTCAGTTTTTACTTGTTAGGAGGAGGTGGCAACTTCCATGCTCATTACATGTGTAACTGGAAGTCTGAAATAGAATCTTTAGAAAGGTAATCAAATAAAAATGGGACATCATTCCAATGTGTCTGATGGGGCCTATTCCAATGTGTCTGTCCTTCTGTTGGCTTTTTGTGAAACAAGTTCATGAAATTTCAGTTGACTCCTTTGTATCTGTATCTCTGTTGAAATTCTTCAGCTTTGCATGCTTGTCGTTTTCACTCTCTTCTTTCACATAATTGACTTAATATAATGAATCCATTAACATAATATAAAATACCTTCAGGACATCATGGTCTTCAAATTCTTCTAGCAGTGTGCTATTATTATCTTGTGCTTCAAGTAGTGGTTGGATTACCAGATGGTACTTTTCTCAGTGTTTCGGTCATCTCTCGATGCCTGCACCAAAGGGGAGAGGGTGTCTCTCTCCATGCGCTTTCCTGTCTCACAGTGGTAAACTACTGTTGCTTATTACTTGTGCTCTACCAGTTGTGTTTGGGGGTAGTTCTCTGTTGTTCTGATCCAGTCTAGTCTTAAGCAGATCCTGTTAGTTTACCAGTTTACAACTTTTATAACAGCTTCAACTGAAATCTGCAAACGCAGGGGGAGAAACCTTTGTGTAAAATTCAAAGCTTTCTTTCCATCTCTATCCCAGAAACTCCATCTCAGTGTTCCTCACATTTACATTAATTCTAGTTCTGTTGGCTTCTCATATTCTCTATCTCATCGCAACAACAGTTAGTCATATCTTTTAGAGATATGTTCTTGAATCCAAGGAGGCTTCATGAAGATAGTTTTATTGAGCTGGGATCTGAAAGATGGCCAAGGTTTCCATAGGGAGAAATGGGTGGACAGCAAATTGCAGAAAGGGCAATCAGTTCAGTTCAGTTGCTCAGTCTTGTCTAACTCGTTGTGACCCCACGAACTGCCACACACCAGACTTCCCTGTCTATCACCAACTCCCGGAGCTTGCTCAAACTAATGTCCATCGAGTTGGTGATGCCATCCAGCCATCTCATCCTCTGTCGTCCCCTTCTCCCCTGCCTTCAATCTTTCCCAGCATCAGGGTCTTTTCCAATGACTCAGCTCTTTGCATCAGGTAGCCAAAGTATTTGAGTTTCAGCTTCAGCATCAGTCCTTCCAATGAATATTCAGGACTGATTTCCTTTAGGATTGACTGGTTTGACCGCCTTGCAGTCCAAGAGTCTTCTCAACACCACAGTTCAAAAGCATCAATTCTTCGGCACTCAACTTTCTTTATAGCCCAACTCTCACATCCATACATGACTATTGGAAAAACCATAGCTTTGACTAGATGGACCATCGTCGGTAATGTCTGTGCTTTTTAATATGCTGTCTAGGTTGGTCGTAGGTTTTCTTCCAAGGAGCAAGCATCTTTTAATTTCATGGCTGCAGTCACCATGTGCTGTGATTTTGGAGCGCAAGAAAATAAAGTCTCTCACCGTTTCCATTGTTTCCCTATTTGCCATGAAGGGATGGGACCAGATGCCATGATCTTAGTTTTCTGAAAGTTGAGCTTTAAGCCAACTTTTTCACTCTCCTCTTTCACTTTCATCAAGAGGCTCTTTAGTTCTTCACTTTCTGCCATAAGGGTGATGTCATCTGCATATCTGAGGTTATTGATATTTCTTCTGGCAATTTTGTTTCCAGCTTGTGAGTCATCCAGCCCAGCATTTCGTGTGATGTACTCTGCAAATAAGTTGAATAAGCACAGTGACAATATACAGCCTTGACATACTCCTTTCCCAATTTTGGACCAGTCTGTTGTTCCATGTCTGGTTCTAACTGTTGCTTCTTGACCTGCATACAGATTTCTCAGGAAGCAGGTAAAGTGGCCTGGTATTCCCATCTTTTTCAGAATTTTCCACAGTTTTTTGTGATCCACACAGTCAAAAACTTTGGCATAGTCAATAAGGCAGATGTTTTTCTGGGACTCTTGCTTTTTCTATGATCCAATGATGTTGGCAATTTGATCTCTGGTTCCTCTGCATTTTCTTAATCCAGCTTAAATGTCTGGAAGTTCTTGGTTCACATACTGTTGAATCCTTGCTTGGAGAATTTTGAGCATTACTTTAGTAGCCTGTGAGATGAGTGCAGTTGTGTGGTAGTTTGAACATTCTTTGGCATTTCCTTTCCTAGGGATTGGAATGAAAACAACTGACCTTTTCCAGTCCTGTAGCCCCTGCTGAGTTTTCCAAATTTGTTGACATATTGAGTGCAGCACTTTCACAGCATCATCTTATCAGGATTTGAAATGGCTCAACTGGAATTCCATCACCTCCACTGCTTTGTTCATAGTGATGCTTCCTAAGGCCTGATTGACTTCACATTCCAGGATGTCTGGCTCTAGATTAGTGATCACATCTTCATGATTATCTGGGTCGTGAAGATCTTTTCTGTACAGTTCTGTGTATTCTTGCCACCTTTAATATCTTCTGCTTCTGTTAGGTCCATACCATTTCTGTCCTTTATTGAGCCCATATTTGCATAAAATGTTCCCTTGGTATCTCTAATTTTCTTGAAGAGATCTCTCAGTTCAGTTCAGTTGCTCAGTCGTGTCCGACTCTTTGCGACCCCATGAATCGCAGCATGCCAGGCCTCCCTGTCCTTCACCATCTCCCAGAGTTCACTCAGACTCAAGTCCATCGAGTCCGTGATGCCATCCAGCCATCTCATCCTCGGTCGTCCCCTTCTCCTCCTGCCCCCAATCCCTCCCAGCATCAGAGTCTTTTCCAATGAGTCAACTCTTCGCATGAGGTGGCCAAAGTACTGGAGTTTCAGCTTTAGCATCATTCCTTCCAAAGAAATCCCAGGGTTGATCTCCTTCAGAATGGACTGGTTGGATCTCCTTGCAGTCCAAGGGACTCTCAAGAGTCTTCTCCAACACCAC
>SJYX01016609.1:87941-98023 GCA_006410675.1 Oreotragus oreotragus
TCTATCAGATCTAGGCCCTTAAATCTATTTCTCACTTCCACTGTATAATCATAAGGGATTTGATTTAGGTCATACCTGAATGGTCTAGCGGTTTTCCCTACTTTCTTCAATTTAAGTCTGAATTTGGAAATAAGGAGTTCATGATCTGAGCCACAGTCAGCTCCTGGTCTTGTTTTTGTTGACTGTATGGAGCTTCTCCATCTTTGGCTGCAAAGAATATAATCAATCTGATCTCGGTGTTGACCATCTGGTGATGTCCATGTGTAGAGTCTTCTCTTGTGTTGCTGGAAGAGGGTGTTTGCTATGACCAGTGCATTTTCTTGGCAAAACTCTATTAGTCTTTGCCCTGCTTCATTCCACATTCCAAGGCCAAATTTGCCTGTTACTCCTGGTGTTTCTTGACTTCCTACTTTAGCATTCCAGTCCCCTAGAATGAAAAGGACATCTCTCTTGGGTGTTAGTTCTACAAGGTCTTGTAGGTCTTCATAAAACCGTTCAACTTCAGCTTCTTCAGCATTACTGGTTGATGCAAATAATTCAGTATCTAGGTTTTCTGGATTTTGTTTATCCAAAACAATTTATCCAGATAAACCTTCATTATACTACTATTGTAGTTGCTAACGCTGTCAGAAAGAGATACTGAATTTTAAGAAAATACTTGTTATTTAAAGCTTATGAGAAATAGGCTTGAGAAAATAAATTATGATATAAAAATACCTAGTTGTAACCCTAATCAAACTACTTCTTTATCATTATTACCATTTTTTTGTTTTGATTAACAATATTATTCTGCTGTGCTGGGTCTTAGTTGCGGCATGTGAACTCTTAGTTGTGGCAGGTGAGAGCTAGTTCCCTCATCAGGGATTGAACTCCGCCCTGCATTGGGAATGTGAAGTTTTAGCCACTGAACCATTAGGAATGCCCCACCATTTTTGTTTTATCGCTTTTAAATTAGTTGGTAGATGAATAGAGTGTGTCACCATACCTCTGTGTAATGATATTGCTGGGAAGGTGTCATCTTGATTTAAACAGAGTCTCCTCACTGATGCTGAAATGGTGCTATTATGTGAGATTAGGGGGAATTCTGCAGCTTGTATATACTGAAGCACATTATATTTTCATGTCCAGATCTAGGTTTGTTTCAAGGCTCTTTTGTGGCTCTCTCCTTGGCTCTGCCTACTAAATGGATGAAGGATTCAGTCTCCTGTTCTAGGGCTTATCCTAAGGGAAAGAGATGGCATGCTTTCATTTTTATATAAAAAGGCTGATTTCCTCTTACTCAAAGCCTCCGTTTTGTGTTCTAAAAGAAAAACCAAAGAAGGATACAGCTGATGAGGTCCATCCCTCCAGAGTATGGTAGAGGACCAATGATACACTGTGTGTGATTGCTTTTGTTGATATTTGGTGTGCTTATAAGCAAACAATAACAAGCTTTCATTAGATTTTAACTTTATAACAGTTGTAAGCACCGTTGTTGTTGTTGTTGTTTAGTTGCTAAGTCATGTCAGACTCTGATCGCATGGTCTGTAGCCCACCAGACTCCTCTGTCCATGGAATTCCTCTGGCAAGAATACTGGAGTGTGTTGCCTTTTCTTTCTCCAGGAGATCTTCCTGACCCAGGGATTGAACCTGTGTCTCCTGCATGGCAGGTGGATTCTATACCTCTGAGCCACCAGGGAAGCCTGTAAGCAGTTTATGTTTCATATAATCTTTCCAGTAGCCCTGTGAAGTAAGTGCTTTTATTTCTATTTTATAAAGATAGGAAACTGAGACTCAGTTGAAGTGATTCGCCCCAGGCACACAGTTAACCAGGGTTGGAGCTGGAATTTTAGCACAGGCAGGCTAACTATAGATTCCATACTCTTAATTGAGGATTTGCAACTTTTTTCTGTAAAAGGTCAAATGGTAAATGTTTTAGATTTTTCAGGCCATATGATCTCTGTTCCAATTACTCAACAATGTTGTTGTAGTATAAAAGTAGCTGTAAACAATGTATAAATTAATGGATATGACTGTCCTCTAATGGGTCTTGCCTGGTGGCTCAGAGGTATAGTGTTAAAGTGTCTGCCTGCAATGCAGAAGACCTGGGTTCGATCCCTGGGTCAGAAAGATCCCCTGAAGAAGGAAATGGTGACCCACTCCAGTATTCTTGCCTGGAGAATCCCATGGACGGAGGAGCCTTGGGCTACAGTCCATGGGGTCACAAAGAGTTGGACACGACTGAGCGACTTCACTTTTACTTTCACTTTCTTTGTCCTCCAATAAAATTTATTTATAAAAACAGAGGGGGGCTCTTGTTTGTCGTATTGCTTGTTGAACTCTGCCCTTACCCACTGTGAAATACTGTCAGATTGTTAAGGATTAACAGTTTGTGAGTAACCAGGTGTTTTCCTTGTTCTTTTGTGGGCGAAGTGGAATGCTTTTAGTCTTATAGAATAAAAAACCAAAAGGATGCTCAGTATTTGTATCCTTTCATTTATAAAAATATTTCCATATTCATATCTACTTATACATCTATCTATATAAATGTATATACATAGATGTGGGATGCATGCAAGGGTTTGTGTGCTTATATGTGTGCACGTGTTTGCGATATATATGTATATATACACAAACATATCTATTTTCTATATGTGTTGAAGGACAGACATTAAAATGTTAATTGTGCTTAACTCTTGGATTGAATTGGGGAATGTTCTGAGTTTTCTTCTATAAAAGTGCTGACTTTTCCAATTTTTTCTATAATGCATATTTATTACTAACTAGAATCAGACCAAAATAAAATTACAAAGATACATTTATCAAGTTGTTTTTTTTTTTTTCCTGGGCAGGAGGCAGAGGAGAAAAGGAGAGAAGACATAGCATTGGGTAGAAGCTAGAGCCAGGAAAAATAGGCTGCTTAGGATCCTCCCAGGTTTAACAGATCTGACAGTATGAGTTTTTTGATTTTGAGCTCTCTATATATCCTTATTGTCTGATCTGTGAGAATGAATATTGGCCTGTTAAAATGGCTTTCTTTTTCTAGTTATCATGATATCAAGTTTTTTTCAGCAGAGCTATTAGTAGAAATTTTTAAACTTTCTGTTTCACATGTAACTCAAACAATAGACTCCTACACGGCTGGAGACTTGCCCTGGCTCCTGTAGTGTGGTGGCTTCTGCAGTGTGTGGGATCCGGCAGTTTGCAGCTGTTGAAAACTTACTCTGGGAACCCTCTCTTAGGTGGTTTTGTAGGGACGTGTCTATGATGAGAGATGCTTCCCATGAAACCACATTGAGTGAGTTTTGAAAGTTCCAAACAGCAGATTTCTAGCAAGTTGTACTGATGTGGCATCACAGCAACCTCTCTGCCATCTGTTTAGTCACGGATAGCTCTTCTCCATTCACGTCTGGATCTCAGACCTATGGAGGGTGGGTGGTGGCTCTGGGGATAAGGAGAAACTCCTGCTTGGGCATTCTATGTTACCCTTAGGGATGGCAATTGCTCTTTATATGCACTATTTCTGTCTTTAGAATTGTCTTCACTTCATCCTAACCAGTCCCTAGTTACTGCAGTCTCCTGTTGCAATGAATAATTCTTTGTGTTAAACTTCCCGTGTTAAAATTCTTATGTCATTTGTTTCTCCTGGGTGGAGCCAGGCTGATACACAGCATACTGAACATGGCTGCTTAGGATGTCTGAGGATCAGTAGACAGATTCTTTTTTTTGTTGTTGTTGGTTGTTTGTTTTTTAAAAGATTTTTTTTATATGGACCATTTTTAAAGCTTTTATTGAAATTTTTTATAATATTGCTTCTGTTTTATGCTTTGGTTTTCTGGCCCTGAGGCATGTGGGATCTTAGCTCCCTGACCAGGGATTGAACCCACAACCCCTCCATTGGAGGGTGAAGTCTTAACCACTGGACTGCCAGGGAATTCCCTGCTTTTTTTTTTTTTTTTTTTCAGATTATTTTAGGTAACCAAGAGGGAGCAAATTAATATGGGAACATGAACATTGACCTTTCTCACAGCTACAGAAGGACTAAATCAGGAGTGGGCTTATAATCCAGAACCAAATGCAGTTGCTCTTATTTTCTGAGTTAGATGAAACTTCCCTCAGTCTTTCCTTGGTACCTTTCATATTGCCTAACTGATACAGACTTTAGATCTGAAAGTTAGTTTCATGTATGTGATTAAATGCTTTTTTTTTTTTTTCTGGAATGG
This sequence comes from Oreotragus oreotragus, assembly GCA_006410675.1. NCBI lineage: Eukaryota > Metazoa > Chordata > Mammalia > Artiodactyla > Bovidae > Oreotragus > Oreotragus oreotragus. The sequence goes on from SJYX01016609.1 coordinate 92,144, forward strand.
GAATGTTACATAGTGGCAAATATAGGTTGGGGGCCAGGCAGATCTATTTGAGTCCTGACTTTATCATTTAACTAGCTATGTGACCTTATGTAAATCAATTAGTCTTTATAAGTCAGTTCAGTTTACCTCTTTGTTTGAAATAGGGACAGTGCTACCTACCAAAAAATGTTACTGAAGATTAAGAACAATGAGTATAAAAGGCATAATATAGCATTTCATACATGTGCTGTGCTCAGATGCTCAGTTGTATCAGACTTTTTGTGACCTCGTGGACAGTAGCCCACCAGCCTCCTCTGTCCATGGGATTTTCCAGGCAAGAATACTGGAATGGTTACCATTTCTTTCTCCAGGGGATCTTCCCGACCCAGGGATGGAACCTGTATCTCCTGCATTGGCAGGCAGGTTCTTTACTACTAGCGCCAATTGAGAAGCCCTGTCAAACATAGTAACTGCTAAGCAAATGGTAGCTAGCAATTGTTGTTGTTCAGTGTGTACAGAAACATACTCTTTAAGCAGATGCAGAGAAAATAAGGAGGAAGATTCTGATCTCAAGGCCGGACCCACACACTTGTCAGGAGCAGATTGTAACATGACAGTGTGAATGAGTCTTTCCCTTAGTTCCTTTCCTTCCAGGCAGACCCACATCTATAGCCTATAATTGGACAGTGAAGAGTCAGGATGAAGTCCCAGAACAGATGTTGGAAACAGCACTAGTCCTGTTAGGTTCTGACTGAGCTCGGTGTGTGAAAGAGGCTGGCTATCATTTATAGGGTGATAGTGATTGGGTAATGATCATATGATGCCAATAGTTATGACTCTTCTCTGCATGAGTAAGCTTGTTCCTGATTCAGACTCCCATGATTCCTTGGGAATACAGAGAGGGCTTTTTTGATGTGCATACCATGATGTGTATATGTGTTGGGGTGGTGAATTTCTTTTAGCTGGGCTCCTGCTGTGATTGACTCTTCACAGATAAAATGTACATGTCGCTTGGATGCCTGTTCATGTGTCTCTGAAACAAGATAGATTCCCATTCTTCTTGCCTGGGACCACGTCATGGCTGAGCTCCTGGTGTGTCACATCTGTCGATTTGTATGTATCTGTCTGCCTCTGTACTTGTCAGCAACATTCATCAGTGGAAGGAAGAACAGAAATAAAAGTAACTTCAGCAGTTGCAACTCTGTAGATGACTAAGTGCATTATGCCTAGATTAGGCTGGTCTTCCATGGAGGTTGATTAGGTGATGTTTTTTCATTAAGTTATTAAGAACTCCTATTAATGTTTATTGACTACTTCATTGGTGTAACATTCTGAAGCAAATGTAAACAAGTTATCTAATGTTAAACCTCAGAAGATTACTATGAAGTAGGCGATGTTATTTTTGTTTTGCTTTTCTTTTTAAAAATGTTTTGTTTCCATCTTTATTCAGGAGTTGGAAAGGCTTCAAAACCTCTTCCTGAGAACAAATTGCTTGCTTAAAAGGACCACTCTCTACAGAGATGTGGTTTTTATTACTAAATCAAGTAGGTTCTGCTATCTACTTTTATAGATGGGAGAACTGAGGCTTATCTCAGTGATTTATCCAAGGTCACACAGCTAAAAGTAGCCTTCATTCACTGATGAATTTTTTGAACATCTTGAGCATCTTTTATGTATGTGATATTGTTCCAAGTGGTGGAGAGATAACTGCAAACAAAAGACAAATCTCTCTGTCCTCATGGAGCTTACATTTTGAATGGTAAAAGATAAATAAAAATTGGAATCTTAAACAGTTGACCCCTCAACAACACAGGCTTGTGTTGCATGGGTCCACTTATATGGGGACTTGTTTTCAATAAATATGTAGCACAATACTACATGATCCATGGTTGGTTGGATCCATGGATGTGGAACTACAGATGTGGATGTCCAGCTTTAAAGTTATATGTGAATTTTTGATCATGCAGAGGGTCAGTGCTCCAACTGCTTTGTGGCAAGGTTCAGCTGTATAATAAGTGTTAAGGAGAAATATAAAACCTGAGAAAGTGGTACAAGGAATATGTATGTAAGATTGCTGTTTAGAGAAGATGGTCAGAAAAGATGTCATTGAGAAGGTGACATTTGAGTAGAACTTTCCCTTGTGGCTCAGCTGGTAAAGAATCCACCTGCAATGAGGGAGACCTGGGTTCGATCCCAGGGTTGGGAAGATCCCCTGGAGAAGGGAAAGGCTACCCACTCCAGTATTCTGGCCTGGAGAATTCCATGGACTGTACAGTCCATTATGTCGCAAAGAGTCGGACACGACTGAGCCACTTTTACTTTCACTTTGGAGGAGTGAGTCAGCCCTGAGAATATTTGTAGGGAAGAGCATTCTAGGCAAAGGGAACAGAAATCTCAAAGGCCTTGGTACAGGAATATTCTTGGCATGATCAAGGAACAACAGGAAGGCCAACATATAGTAACTGGAGCACCGTGAGCAAAACAGAGTAGGAGATAAGATCAGAGAGGTAACAGGGCTATATAGGTTCTTCAGTTCAGTTCACTCAGTCGTGTCCGACTCTTTGGGACCCCATGGACTGCAGCGCACCAGGCTTCCCTGTCCATCACCAACTCCTGGAGTTTACTCAAACTCATGTCCATTGAATTGGTGATGCCACTCAACCCTCTCATCCTCTGTCGTCCCCTTTTCCTCCTGCCTTCCATCTTTCCCAGCATCAGGGTCTTTCCCAATGAGTCATTTCTTCGAATCAGGTGGCCAAAGTACTAGAGTTTCAGCACCAGTCCTTCCTTAGAGCCATTGTAAATATTCCGCTTTTACTCTGAGACTGGAGAGTTTGGGCAGGAGAGTGGTATGTGAATGATAGGCTGATCCTGTTGAAACAAAAACCGTATCTGTTGCATTGAGAATCAACTGAGGAAAGGAGTTCTAGTAAGGAAAAATCAGTAAGTGATTTGTCTAATCTCTGAGTTCAATAAACACTGAGTGTAGGATTGGATCCAGCGTTTTGTGGCATGTGAGGCTTTATACAACTTTGGGAGCCTTCTTTAAGTGAAGGAATTCAAAAATAGGTGTGAACATGAACCTTTTGAAATAAAAAGGGAAAGGGACTGGAAAAGGGTCTGAGTAAATAAAGGGACTCTGAAGCATAAGCTTCATTAGCTTCTTTGCTTCTGAGTGAATTACTATGTACCAGATTCTATACCAGGCCCTGGGAACAAAGGGATGGATAAATCAGTGGTTAGACTTAACACCTGGACTGTTGTAACACCATCTGTCTGGCTTTCCTTATCTTCTGCTCCTTCAGTCTACTGAGCATATACCTAGAAGATTTATTTTCCTGAATCACTGCTCTATCATTATAGACTTCCCCCTTGAAAAAAACCTTTGAAGTTTTCTATTGCCCAAAGGACTTCTTACATTTTATCAAAATGAGTTTGGGGAAGTGGTGGGGTGGTACTTGTTGAAAAGACAGAATTCCTGGACCCAGCCCTAAACCTACTGAATGAGAGTTACTGAGGTTGGGGCTATAAATAATTTTAAACTGTCTTCCCCAGGTGATTCTGATGCAGTTGGCTACTTTAGTAGTTAATGGGCTAAGGCCAANTTTATCAAAATGAGTTTGGGGAAGTGGTGGGGTGGTACTTGTTGAAAAGACAGAATTCCTGGACCCAGCCCTAAACCTACTGAATGAGAGTTACTGAGGTTGGGGCTATAAATAATTTTAAACTGTCTTCCCCAGGTGATTCTGATGCAGTTGGCTACTTTAGTAGTTAATGGGCTAAGGCCAAAGCTTCTTAATATGGAATAGCAGCCTTGATCTTGACCCAGCTGCATTCTTTCCTATTCTTCAACTTAGACCCCCTCCACCATTCTAGCTATTGTCCCCCACATGTGCTTTACACATTCTTGACTCTATAGAACCATTGGACACTTTGTTCCATCTGGCTGGAATGCCCTTCATCTCCCTGCTGCCTCTCCAAATCTTAGCCATTCCTTAAGTCCTGATTCAGATCTAGTCTTTCTTGGTGACCCACGAATCCCAACCTCCAAGTTCCCAGAGTACTCATCAGCAACCTTGTCATATTTATTGCATTGTTTTACTTCTCAGAGATGTGTTACTTCCACCAGACTATTAACTCCCTCAGGGTAGGGTCCATTCCTTTACCTTTTTGTATCTCCCAAGGGCATTACCCAGTACTGAGCAAGCAGAGAAACAAAAGGAGGCAAGAGTGTTTATATTCATAATGGACTATATATTTTGCCTTTATACTCTCATTTAGTAGAGCATAACAAATTCCCAAACAACTACTTTTCAATGAACAACACAGATTTGGTTCATAAATATATGTTCCAAAAATACATTGAAGGTGAAAACGTCTTTGGCTCAGATTCTCTCATTACAGGAAGATATTGGATGATATACTACTGGATACTGGCTGCTGTTTTAGTAAATATTTCAGAAATCAATTTATTCAGTGCTGTTATTTTTATCTTTTCATCCAAGGTTGTATTTCATGTTTTACTCTTCATAAAGAAATTGATATGCATGCTGAAATAGTCTAGTCCTAGGCTATTTGGATGGATAAGGCAATGGCAACCCACTCCAGTACTCTTGCCTGGAAAATCCCATGGGCAGAGGAGCCTGGTGGGCTGCAGTCCATGGGGTCGCTAAGAGTCGGACACGACTGAGCGACTTCACTTTCACTTTTCACTTTCATGCGTTGGAGAAGGAAATGGCAACCCACTCCAGTGTTCTTGCTTGGAGAATCCCAGGGACGGGGGAGCCTGGTGGGCTGCCGTCTATGGGGTCGCACAGAGTCGGACACTGAAGTGACTTAGCAGCAGCAGCAGGCTATTTGGAAAAGAAACACCACCATCAAAGTATACCTAAAGATTGTGCTGCTGCTGCTGAGTCACTTCAGTCGTGTCCGACTCCGTGTGACCCCATAGACGGCAGCCCACCAGGCTCCCCCGTCCCTGGGACTCTCCAGGCAAGAACACTGGAGTGGGTTGCCATTTCCTTCTCCAATGCAGGAAAGGTGAAAAGTGAAAGATTGCACTGGAGTCTGCCAAAGAATAACATCACATTTATCAGTGTTTGGTGGCACTGGTGGTAAAGAACCTGCCTGTCAATGCAGGAGATGCAGGCTTGATCCCTGGGTTGCAAAGATCCCCTGGAGGAGGACATGGCAAACCACTCCAGAATACCATGGACAGAGGAGCCTGGTGGGCTATGGTCACAAAAGAGTTGGACACGACTTAGTGACTACACAAGTTTGTGTATAGGTAGGTTTGTGTGTAAGTATGTGTACAGGTTTTTGTGTGGACCAAAGTTTTCACTTCTCTAAGATAAGTGCTGAGGAACATGATAACGTGATTGCTTGGTGTTATGGTAACCATGTACTTAGGTTCCTCTCCCCCTAAAGAAACTGCCAACTGTTTTGAAGAGTAACTGTACCATTTTTACATTTCCAACAGCAAAAGACGAGAGACGAGTTTCAATTTATTCTTACCAGCATTTGGAACTATCATGATTTTGAAGAGGGCACTGCTTGATTTTATTTATTTTCAAGGCTTTATTGAGATAATTCACATATGATAAAACTTACTGATTTAAAGGGTACAACTAAATGTTTTTAGTACACTCATAGGTGTGTAGTGATATTTCATTGTGGTCTTAATGTGCATTTCACTAATTGCTGTTGTTCGGTCACTAAGTTGTATCTGACTCTTGGCGACCCCATGGACTGCAGCACACCAGGCTTCCCTGTCCTTCGGTATCTCCCACAGTTTGCTCAAATCCATGTTACGAAGTTGGTGATGTGCTGAATATCTTTTCATGTGTTTATCCATATTATTCTCTTTGATGAAGTATCTTGGTTTTTTTTTTTTTTTTTCTT
>SJYX01016612.1:0-17426 GCA_006410675.1 Oreotragus oreotragus
ACTGGGTTTCTCTAGGAGGAGGAGATGGGCTGGGAAGGAAATACTAGGTATCTGTGTGTGTGCTCAGTCATGGCCAACTCTCTATGACCCCATGGATTGTAACCCACCACGCTCCTCTGTCCCTGGAATTTTCCAGGCAAGAATATTGGAGAGGATGGAGTGCCATTTCCTCCTCCTGGGGATCTCCCCAACCAGGACCCGTGTCTCTTGTGTTTTCTGCATTGGCAGGTGGATTCCTTATTGCTGAGCCGCCTGGGAAGCCCAGGGTATCTCTGGTGCCCCTCTAAATGCTGATTCCTCCTTTCTATCCACTGCTCCGTGGAACTTCTGAGAAGTTTGCCTTTGGAGAGAAAAATGATCCTCTTCTGATGGTCTGACTCCCTGGTCTCCTCTGTTCTGGGTTCTGAGGCTAATGTAGGGCTAAGAGAGACCTTTCCCACACTATGACTAAATATTAAAAAATATTTTTCTATGTGTACGTGTATGGGCTTCTCAGGTGGTGCCAGAGGTAAAGAACCTGCCTGCCAATGCAGGAGGCATAAGAGATGTGGGTTCGATCCCTGGGTCAGGAAGATCCCTTGGAGGAAGGCATGACAACCCACTCCAATATTCTTGCCTACAGAATCCCATGGAGCTTGGTGGGCTACAGTCCATAGGGTCACAAAGAGTCAGACATGNCTGCCTGCCAATGCAGGAGGCATAAGAGATGTGGGTTCGATCCCTGGGTCAGGAAGATCCCTTGGAGGAAGGCATGACAACCCACTCCAATATTCTTGCCTACAGAATCCCATGGAGCTTGGTGGGCTACAGTCCATAGGGTCACAAAGAGTCAGACATGACTGAGGTGACTTAGCAGGCCTGTATCTTTATTAAACTTTTAAACAATAATTATCTCATCTATCTAGAATTAATTTTGGTGCAAGGATTCAGGTAGGAAACTCAGATTTATTTCTCCCAAAGATGATTAATCAGCTATCCTGACACACATTTTGATTTATCCATTTTTTTGTTTCATTTTAAAGAATACCTTTTTTGTCACATGCTAACTTTCCTTATGCTCTAAGTCTATATCTAGACTATATAGATCTTCCTCAGCTTATGATGGGGTTGTATCCCAATAAAACCATTATAAGTTGAAAATATCTTAAGTCAAAAATGCATTTAATACACCTTTACCGAATATCATAGCTTAATCAAACCTAACTTAAGTGTGCTCAGAATACTTGTATTAGCCTACAGCTGGGCAAAATCATCTAATACACAGCCCATTTTATAACAACTGTCGGGACTTCCCTGGTGGTCCAGGGGTTAAGATCCTGTACTTCCAATGCAGGGGGCCTGGGTTTAATCCCTGCTCAGGGAACTAGATCCCATATACCACAGCTAAGCATTTGCATGCCACAACTAAAGATTCTGCATGCTGCAACAAAGACCTCGCAGAGCCAAATAAGTCAATAAATACTCATAATAAAGTGTTGAATATCTCACGTAATTTATGGAGCCCTGTACTGAAAGTGAAACATGGAATGGAATGCTTGTAGGTGTTATCTTTTGTTTACCCTCATCACATGGCTGACTGGGAGCTACCTCTGCCCAGCATCATGAGAGAGGACCTATTATAGAGGACTAGCACAGAGCCTGGAAAATCCCACTGGAAAGCTGCAGTCCATGGGGTCGCTGAGGGTTGGACACTACTGAGCGACTTTACTTTCACTTTTCACTTTCATGCATTGGAGAGGGAAATGGCAACCCACTCCAGTGTTCTTGCCTGGAGAATCCCAGGGACAGGGGAGCCTGTTGGGCTGCTGTCTACGGGGTCGCACAGAGTCGGATATGAATGAAGCGACTTAGCAGCAGCAGCCCAGAAAATTCAAAATCTGAAGTAAAAAACCAACTTTCTAACTCAATGCACTTCTCCGTGCCACACCATGGAGTCAAGAAGCCATGAACCGCTGGAAGCCAGGGACCACCTGTATTCTAGTTCATTCATGTATTAACCCACGTGTCAGAATCACCCTGTTTAGATCACTGTGGGCTGCTGCTTTTAAACTGTGGAGTCGTTCTGTACATCTCGTCATTATTCTGACTGCTCATCCCTACAGAGGGACTGGACCCTGCAGCAGGTCCCTCTCCATGGAGGGAGACCCCTGCCTCGGGAGTGCCTCCTGTGTGTCGGGCGTTTCCCTGCCATGCCCACGTCAGCTAACCAAAGCTGCAGGGTCTGGCTCTGCTCACTGATCAGCCCAGCTGGCCACGTGGGAGCCTTTCTCAGCAAGGCCCGTGTATCTGAGCTTGCTTCCCACAGGCTCAGAGCAAGGGTGAGCTCTGTGGACAGTGAGGTCACCCAGCCAAGAACCCTATTCCATCGGGTGCTGGCAGTGGGTTTCCTGGGATCCCATCACTTCATTTATAGTTGGGTTTTTCTTAAAGGCCCATTTAGCAGACAGTGGAAAGGCCAGCACTGGTTCCAGGGTTCCCTTTGTCTGTAATTTTCCAGTTTTTAAGTTTTAGGCCTGTGTTTGCTTCTCTTCTGATTTTCTGTTGCAATTTAGAATTTTTGACACTAAGCTCAATTAGTTACTTTGATAGAGACTTTAGAAATGGAAGAAGAGGGACTTCCCTGGTAGTCCGGTGGCTAAGATTCTGCACTCCCAATACAGGGGAGTATTCTGCACTCTCAATTCAGTTTTGATCTCTTGTCAGGAAACTAAAGCCTGCGGCCGCAAGCTGCAACTAAGAGTTGACACGTCACAACTAAGGATCTTACATGCCACAACTAAGAGCTGGCACAGCCAAATTAAAAAAAAAAAAGAAATGGGAGGAGAGAATTAATGCATCGATTTAGTTACCCCGTGGATGGGAGATTCTGTACTTTTTAAAGGGAGAAATGGGCATATGAATGATTCCTTTCCTAAAGGCAATATGTCTAAAATGTGAGTCTGTGATAGGTTACAGGATTTGTCCACAACCCTACCTTCCTTCCTGGCCCTTATCCTGGCTTCTCTCAACTTCCGAGGGAGAAACTTACATCCTTGTCTGGTTGATGTTGGCCATGTGACTTTCCCTGGCCAACAGGATGTGAGCAAAGATGATGTGAGCAGAGGCTGTAAACAGGCTTACCTGCTTCTGGGCTTCCTGTGCTTCTGCCACCTGCCACAAATAAGAGCGTGAGCTTGTTCAAAGATGAATGACACCAGGAACAGACTGGAAGCTGACCTGCAGACTGGTGGACAAAAAAAAAAACCAGAGAGTTATTGTGAGCCATTAGAATTTGGGCGTTGTTTGTTACACAGCATAGCTCTAGTGCAGCCAATACCTGACAAATATTGAGTAATATATGGATCCTTTTTAGAGAAAAAAAGTCCAGCCAACCCTCTGTGTTGACATAATTCATTCAACAAGTAATACTGTATATGTGTGTGTACTGAGGTGAGGGATAGAAACGGGGACCAGTTAGATGAAGTAAATCGTTGTATATAATGAAACTTAAATATTTCAAACAATACTAGGTACACATTTCCTATTCTTGTAAGTCCTAAGCAACCATAAAAGTAAAAGCAAAATTACAAGTTAACCAAATAAAGCTACATCAATAACCTCTAACAACTCAGTGGGATGGACGATGCTTCCACAAAATTGTCTTTGCACTGCGCATATACTCCTTGCTGTTCTGTCTCAGATTCTTTTGGGTCACATATGCTCAGACCACTGTAAGCCCTGGGACTTTGCTGATGACCCAGTGGTTAAGACCCTGTGCTTACAATGTGGGGGGCACTGGTTTGATCCAGGGTCAGGGAAGTTGCCCATGCTGCGTGGCATAGCTAAACAGACAACCCCAAAAAGACCACTGTGAGCCCTCAATTCAGTTCAGTCGCTCAGTCATGTCCAACTCTTTGGGACCCCATGAATCGCAGCACACCAGGCCTCCCTATCCATCACCATCTCCTAGAGTTCACTCAAACTCACGTCCATCGAGTCGGTGATGCCATCCAGCCATCTCATCCTCTGTCGTCCTCTTTTCCTCCTGCCCACAATCTCTCCCAGCATCAGAGTCTTTTCTAATGAGTCAACTCTTCACATGAGGTGGTCAAAGTACTGGAGTTTCAGCTTTAGCACCATTCCTTCCAAAGAACACCCAGGGCTGATCTCCTTTAGAATGGACTGGCTGGATCTCCTTGCAGTCCATGGGACTCTCAAGAGTCTTCAACACCACAGTTCAAAAGCATCAATTCTTTGGCACTCAGCTTTGTTCACAGTCCAACTCTCGCATCCATACATGACCACTGGAAAAACCAGAGCCCTACAATGATGTAATTCCAACAGGACTTTTCTACAATTGCTATGGAGCTCACAGCTGGGTCCTTTGGCTTTTCCTTCTTAGTAAAAATGCTTCCTTAAGAAGTCAGTCCATGTCTGATCTACTTCACTAAGAGGCAAGAATTAAAACAGCAGCAGTGGACACAATCTCCCAGCAATATCCTACCTAACAAATGTAAAACAAAGGCCTGGAATTTGGTTTGATGTTTTACCTTTTTCAGGCTGACGATCTGGCACATGTATGTATTAACTTTTTAAGGCTATCATGGAAGTTAAAACACAAAGAGTTCACACGTCTTGGAGAGATGGTCAGATCCCCAGCATACTTATGCAGTTTGGGATCCACTGCGTTTAAACTTTATTGCTGAAGATGAAGGAAGAGACAAGACGTTTCACAATCTGGGCAGCAGATGGCACTCATGACATTTAGAATCAGACAGGGTGCGCCGGTCCACTTCAAACACAATTTGCTGGTGTTGCATTCAGTGAGTTTGCTGTTTTAAAATCTTTTGAAAACACCCCCCTCTGTATGGCCTTATTTAGGCTGAGTCGGCGAAGTTCAACCCAGTGTAGCGCTGGCCGGTGGCCGCTCCTCGGGCTGTGCTCTGTTTTTGGCTAGCGGCGTGGGCTTGTGGGGAGAGTTCCTACCCTCGTTAGGCATGGGCAGGTGGCTTTCCCAAGATGGTCTTCTCCAGAGCCTTCCACCTACAAAGGTGTAAGCTCTATCTGTTCTGCCCTTTCCATCAGGCCAAAGTGCTTCTAAAAGGGCATCTGTGCTTCTACCCTTAGCAACATGGAAATCCAGCATGCACTCCCTTCAGTGGTACAGAGATTGTAAGATATTTTGTTTTCAATGTGGTATATGGCCTCAACCACTCTAAGCCTTGGTTTCCCATTTGGAAACTTGGAATAGGAACATCTTAAAGAATAGGTACTTACAGGGTGCCTCACTTATATAAGGACGATCACCCTGAGTTCTTTGGGATAGAGAAAATAAAGAATTAGTCATAAAAGATAAGCTGTCACTTTGTCCAGCTGAATATTTAATGCCAAGGAGAAAGAAAGTTGCTCAAGGGAGCAAGTAGATGGGTATAGAGCTTAGATCTTTTCTCTCCCAACACAGCATGTAAGTATGCATGTGTCTGGTTGTGCTGGATCTCAGTCGCAGTGCAGGGATTGTTAGCTGCGGTACGAGGGATTTTTAGCTGTGGCACGTAAACTCTTAGTTGCAGCATGTGGGATCTCGTTTCCTGACCAGGGGTCGAACCCAGGCCCCCTGTATTGGGAGCATGGAGTCTTAGCCACTGGACCATCAGGGAAGTCTACCAATGAAGTTTAACAAGCCCGTAATGGATATTTTGCCCCTTGGGTGCTCCACCTCTATGCTCAGCGCTGGGCCAGCGCTGTATCAGGGCTGCTCACCTGGGCATGTCCTGCCCACATAGTTCTAGTGTGGAGAACAGTGGAGGCCACACTCTAGGGTGAGAGGAATGCAGGGTATGTTCAGTCTTCATTAACCTAACCCAACCCTGGGGAGTCCTAAGTCCGGAAGTATAGCCAGTAGTATATTACATTTTACAGTTTGAAGATGTCTTTGATATATATATCAAAATACATACAAAATATATAAACTTATTTATGTATATGTATATATGTATATACATAATTGATATATGCATGATATAAATATACATATATATCATGATGTACATACATATATCATGCTGTGTGAAGTTGCTTCAGTTGTGTCTTTTTGCGAACAATGGGCTCTAGCCCACCAGGCTCCTCTGGCCATAGGATTCTCCAGGCATATGCTTCCAGATTTCAGGGACACTCATAGCAAGTATTGATTTTTCTTTCTTTTAGGTCGAGGGCTATTTAACATCCAATAAAATGCATTGATCTTAAGAATTTAGTTTTGACAACTGAGTAATTGCTTTTTGAGAACACAACTGAAGTCTAAAGGGGGATGGAGTAACACAGTTTGTATGTGAGAGGATGAAACTTGCTCTCTCTGGCCTGTCTGGAAAGGGAGAAATACTGACTTCTCAGAGCCCCATCAGGCTTCTTGAGAGGCAGGAGCCCTGACTATACCTCCCTGGAAATTCTCCCACATCTCCCCCAGCTCATGGGAGAAGCAGCTCAGGCCAATTTTACTGAGATCTCAGAAGACAAGGGGGAGAGTGCACTAGAGCTGTAGCTGAGAGTCACAGGCTCTTCTTTATACTCCCAGGACCCTCATTAAGGATCTGGGGGTCACCCTTCACTAACGTGGGCAAACACCAAGCCTGTCTAGGTCCATCACAGGGACCCTGTGTGGCTCCCAGCTTTAAATGCTTGGATTTTAATTCGTTACTTCTGAATCTTTGTCTTCTGTCTCCACTTCATGTTTCCTCCTGGGTCCCACTTATTCTAGTGGCTGGTTTCTGCCAAGACTCTGCCTACCAGAGCGCCTACCAGTGTCTGGAGTGGTGTGAATCTGAATCTGTCATCCTAAGTGGGCAGAGAGGATCGTCTTTATGTTCTGTTCCTGTAGCCTCACTCTGCTGGGTGGACAAGAAATTCTGTCTTGGGTGTTACTGTGGGCATCTTTCCACCCTGGGATCATTTACAGAGATAAAGAAAAAGGTTGGTTTTGCTGCTAAGTTATGTCCAACTCTTGCAACCTCATGGACTGTAGCTCACAAGGCTCCTCTGTCCATGGGATTTCCCAGGCAAGCATACTGGAGTGAGCTGCCATTTCCTTCTCTAGGGGATGTTCCGGACTCAGGGATCGAACCCAGGTCTCCTGAATTGCAGGCGGTCTTCTGCATTGCAAGCAGATTATTTACCGACTGAGCCACCACGGAAGCTAGAGGAAAGGGGAGGCCCCTCTGATCATGAATCATGGATCCACGTTGGCTGATGTGGAGACAACCGACTGTCCCAGTCCCTCAGGCCTGTTCAGGTTCAGCTTGGAGCACCAAAGTCTTAGGTGAGGATGGGGGCTTTGGGCCATTTGTCTAGCCCTCCAACCCTAATGTCCCCTTGAGGTCTCATGGCCCCCTGCAGAGCCATCCCCAAGTCTCACGGATTCACAAGTCTCCCCTTGGACCCTGCGTGGCATTCTGTCCTTGCAGCAACCCTCTCTCCACTGCCTCTGGGACACCTAGTATTTCCTCAACAGGGAGCCATTGTGGAGACAGGAGAATAAGCTGAGTCACTTCTGCATCCCACTCTGCAAAAAAAAAAAAAATCCCTGAGGCAAAGAATGACAAAGGCTACTTGCATGAAATCCAAGATAAACAACCAAACAGCACCAAGTAAAACATGAATTACTATCTTTCCCCCAAAAGAGTATTCTGCCCAGTGTTTACAATACCATAACGGCCTGCCTTGCTTATAATATTTCAGAGTTCTCTCTCACTCACTCTACATAGCATTCAGTGTCCCTCTTCTCTGCTTTGATTTCTCTGGCATGATCAGGATGATCGTGGCAGGGGCTTCATCAGTATTTTTATCTGGAAATAGTCACTATCTGTACTGATCTGAGCAGAAAGACCACACCCTCATGGAATCACTTATCATACCTAAGGCAGTTGTCCTCAGAGGCATTGTTGCTTAGTTACCCACACTTTCTCTCATGTTCTCAGTAAGAGTTTTGTGGAGAGCTGGAATATTTTCTCCTTATGGTGTTTAAACACAGAGATGGGACTTCCCTGGTAGTCTAGTGGTTAAGACTCCATGCTGCCAATGCAGGGGGCATGGGTTAGATCCCTGGTCGGGGAACCAAGATTCCACATGCCACTGGGAGTGGTCAAAAAATCTAAAATTTTAAAAAATATATATATTAAAAAAATAACACTGAAATGAGCATTAATTATAAGGGAATTTTTTCTCTGATGTACTGGAAAGACTTTGGCCACCTGATGCAAAGAACCATCTCATTGGAAAAGACCCTGATGCTGGGAAAGATTGAGGGCAAGAGGAGAAGGGGGCAGCAGAGGATGAGATGGTTGGATGGCGTCACTGGCTCAGTGGACATGAGTCTGAGCGAACTCTGGGAGACAGTGAAAGATAGGGAAGCCTGGCATGCTGCCATCCACGGGGTAGCAAAGAGTTGAACGCAACTTAGCAGCTGAACGATAACAACTGAAAAGACAACTGGAAAAGGCTAGGAGAAGTCTTTGGAACAATCTGGGCACATCATGTTGGGCTGAGGACAGCCCTCGGGGGTCACACTTGAAGGGTGAGGCTGTGCTGTAGCCCCTAGGTGGCTTCCAGGTAAGACTCTCGTTCCCAGTCCTCATTCCCTTGCCTTTGCGCAGTCACTGGAGGGAGGAAAGATGGGGTGACCACACACAGCACTGCCGTCCATGTGGGCTGGCACATATCAGCACTGGTTCTGGCTGATTTGATATGCAGTGCACCCCAGCAACGGAAAAAGGAGCAACCTGCTTTATTTCATATTGAACTGAGGTTTGGTGGAGTTTTTCCTCATCATGATATTTACTGGGACCAGAAAACTCTTGACAATTAAACAACAACGAGTAAGCGGGAGAAAGAATTAAAGGCAGAGTAAAGCTTTGACTTTTNGAAAAAGGAGCAACCTGCTTTATTTCATATTGAACTGAGGTTTGGTGGAGTTTTTCCTCATCATGATATTTACTGGGACCAGAAAACTCTTGACAATTAAACAACAACGAGTAAGCGGGAGAAAGAATTAAAGGCAGAGTAAAGCTTTGACTTTTCTGAACCGTTTGGAGATCTCCAGGCTCCAGAGGCTGGCACATCATCAAGGGGCCACCAGGTGGCGCTGCCAGCCATCTCACGTTTAAAACTCTCTCGGATGAGGCAGGAATATCTGGAAATCGGTCCCTGTCTCCAGGGCACTGCGGTCAGGCAGAGGAGCCAGCTTGGCTCTGATCAGGGCGTGACCCGAGTTTCACAAGATGCAGCAATGCTTGGTTCTGTCGCTTGCTTCCTGACCTCGCACCCGAAGGATTAGAGTTGTACTGGCTTCTGAGAAATGCTTTCCTCCACAATCTAGGTTTGGTATCTTTCTCGTTTTCTGCCCTGCTAGGTTTAGCCTCTCAATATTTCTGTCAGATTAGATAAAAACTGTGTCACTGTAACAAGATGTTCGTCCCTGTAACAAGATGTTCTTGCTCATGGCAATGAAAAGCTTTGGGATGAAGTGTGCAACCCCGTCCCTGATCCTCATCTAGAGTCCCTGACTCACTTCATCCCACCCTAGTGGTCAGGGTGGTGGGCGTGTGTATGGACCAGGCCCAAGGGTGGGCTGGAGCTTGGACAGGGGCTGGGGAGAGGGAAGAGCTAAGGATGCTGGGTGGTCAGAGGACAGGGCTGTTAACGGAAAAGGCTCAGATTTGTTGAAGGACGGGGTGAGGCTTATGTACATACTTTGCAAAGAGTGAAAAGGTGCTCTGATGCTTTGATCACGTGCATGTTGCTACACATGCCATAAAAGATTGGACACAAATGTCCTAAAGAAGAACCATGTCACACTTCTGCCTTAGGTGTCCTGGTTCCTCCAATGGATGACTTCAGCCTCGGGGAACATGTCTCCCAGGACAACCCCGGACATCAGCTGAGCTGTACCTGCGGGAACTGAATTGCGGACATACGCGTGGTGGGCAGTGCCTGGAGCCGGGGTGGGCGGGGCCTGGAGGGTGACAGGATTGTTAGGGAGGGTTTGAATGTCAGTTCAGTCAGTTCTGGGGAAAACTAACTCTCTCTTTCTCAACAGCTAACAGCCCTGAAGAAGCAATAAATGCTTCCAGCTGCTCTGCGCAAGCTTGCCTGGAACCAGCTGTCATGAAGAGGAGATAAGGTCTCAGATTGAAATGTTCAAATTGTATATTTTTTTCTAATAACAGAGTTGCTGACAGCTGTGAGGCCTATGCCATGTTACCTATTAAAATAGCTAAGGTCAGCCAACATTTTAAAATCAGAGAATTAAATTGTGTTAAATAGGCCCAAGACATACTGTTGGTTATAGCTTCAGAAACTTGGGTTTTTGTATGTTGAAGAAGGTCAGTTTGTTATAAAAATTATTTTTATATAATAAAAGCATGTTTTTATCATATCGTACTGAGAAGTCTGAGAAATCTTCATGTTTGGAATGGGGTGTGTTTGTGTCTGTGTATAAGAAAGCCTAAGTTTGGGGGCTTTCAATGTATACTTTTCTAGAAAAGTTTGCTTGCCAACTTCCCAAGATTAGCTGAAAGCCTCTCAGAACCTTCTGGAATGCTACTAACTTCCAAGAAAATGTATTATTTCCTCTAGAAGGTTAGGGAGAGTTGGTGGCGGTGCTCAGTTGTGTCCAACTCTTTATGGCCCCGTAGCCTGTAGCCCGCCAGGCTTCTCTGTCCATGGGATTTCCCAGGCAGGAATACTGGAGTGGGTTGCCATTCCCTTTCTCCAGGAGATCTTCCTGACCTAAGGATCAAACCCATCCTGCATTGCAGGCAAATTCTTTACTGTCTGAGCCACCAGTATGCCTTTTCCACAGTTGTTCCCAGCATTGTCCTGCCCTTCCTTCCATGAAAAGAAGAGAGTAATATTCCTCAACTTTAGTTTCATAGGTGTCCACATCATCTGCAAATTGACCAGCCTCATTAACAAAATTCCCCAAATTTGGCAGGGTAATTGGCGGGGGAGGGTTGGAAATATGCTGAATGTATCAGTTAGCTGTTACTTTGTAATAAGCAAGCATACAAAAAGTCTCAGTGGCATACAACATAAAGCATTTATTTAGCTCCTGCATCTGCAGGTCAGCTATACACCTCTCCTGATCTCAACTGGACTAGTTCCTGCATCCCAAGTTGCTGGGGGGTGGCTGATCTCAGTGGGGCATGACTGAGCTCTTCTGCTTTGACTGAACTGTCTGGGGAAGCACGTCTCCCTGCGAGCCTGCTGGTCTGCAGGGCAGGATGCCTTGGCCAGCCACAGACCCAGGGCGTATTTTTACAACGGCAGCAGCAGAAGTATAAGAGGAATGGACCCACTGCAGATGCTAGCTTTGTGCCACGTCTGCTAAGACCTCTTTCACCAAAGCAAGGTTTAGAGCTGACCTTGAAGGTAAGGGGCGGGGAAGCACTCTTGCTCGTGCTTGCGTGGGAGACCTGCAAAGCCACTTGGGGAGGNCAGAAGTATAAGAGGAATGGACCCACTGCAGATGCTAGCTTTGTGCCACGTCTGCTAAGACCTCTTTCACCAAAGCAAGGTTTAGAGCTGACCTTGAAGGTAAGGGGCGGGGAAGCACTCTTGCTCGTGCTTGCGTGGGAGACCTGCAAAGCCACTTGGGGAGGGATGTGGACAGAGTGAGGGGTAAAGAGCTGGCTCCCAGCGTGATCCCTTAATACAAGATACTTCTCTGCACTGCTCAGGAAACATGGGTGGTCTGTGTTATCTTCAGCCTGGCACTCAAGAATAAAGGGACGCTTTCCTTTACCATCTTTTACCACATTTACCATCCTTTACCATCTTCTCTCACTCCTTACAGTCCTCTGCTGTGCGTGTGTGTTAAGTCACTTCAGTCAAGTCCAGCTCTTTGTGACTCTATGGACTGTAGCCTGCCAGGCTCCTCCATCTGTGGGATTCTCCAGGCAGAAATACTGGAGTGGGTTGCCATGCCCTCCACTAGGGAATCTTTCTGACCCAGGGATCGAACTCGCAGCTCTTAGATTTCCTACATTGGCTGGCAGATTCTTTACCACCAGCGCCACTTGGGAAGTCCTCTGCTACCACCTCCCAGAAAACGCATCTTAAACACACCCACCACTGCCTGGGCTGCCCTCCTAGTTTTTGTTTGCCTCTAAGCCCTAACCCTGTTTCCCAGTGGCATTCAGGGTTTGCCTCCTCCAAGCAGTGTCACCCCTGGCACACCACCTCTCTGAACCTGCACCATCAGTCCCCTTTCTTGGCTGCTGGTCTAGGTGTAGAGCTCCTGGAAGGCTTCATAGATCTACTGAGCCTCTGAAGCCTGTCATCCAGCCTGTATGGTGTCCCGCAGGCAGTAGGTGTGCTCAGTAAATACGTTGTTTTCAGCCAGGAGCTGGGAATGAAAAAGCAGAGAAAGAAAAGTTGGTCTTCCAAATGCTGTAAGGGTTGGGGAGGGGAAGAGCTTCTGCCTCAGCCACCAGGACTCTCTCTTTGCTCCGTTTTCAAGCTGGAGTTAGGACAAGACAGAGCAGGTCACTGGCTCATTCCAAGTCCTCGTACCACCCTGGGGGCCTCAGATCAATCCATTTTCTGTTTCAATGACTGCGTCTCGGCCTCACTGATCTCGCTCAGTTAGTTCACAGGGCTAGTTCTCAGGGTTGATTAGGTGATGGAGATCAGGGCCTCCAGTCCCAACACTTCATGGCAAATAGAAGGGGAAAGTAGAAATGGCAGGTTTTCTCTTACTGGGCTTCAAAGGTCACTGCAGATGGTGGCTGTACCTGTGACGTTAGAAGACACTTGCTTCTTGCAGGGAAGGGCACGACAAACCCTAGACAGCATATCAAAAAGCAAAGACGTCACTTTGCTGAGAAGGCTCTGCACAGTCAAAGCTATGGTTTTTCCAGTAGTCATGTATGGATGTGAGAGTTGGACCATAAAGAAGGCTGAACACCAAAGAATTGATGCTTTTGAATTTCGGTGCTGGAGAACATTCTTGAGAATCCCTTGAACCACAAGGAGATCAAACCAGTCAATCCTGAAGGAAATCAACCCTGAATATTCACTGGAGGGACTGATGCTGAAATGCCAATACTTTGGCCACCTGATGCGAAGAACCAACTCATTGGAAAAGACCCTGATGCTGGGAAAGATCGAGGGCAAGAGGAGAAGGGGACAACAGAGGATGAGATGGTTGGATGGCATCGCTGATTCAATGGACATGAACTAGGGCAAACTCTGGGGGACACTGAGGGACAGGGGTTGCAGAGAGTTGGACACAGCTTAGCGACTGAACAACAATGAAATGTACATTTGTGAGTGGCAAAACCATCCTCTTACAGTGTCATCCCATCCTGAGGGTCTCATCTCAAGAGGACTTTTTCCTGTTGCCTCCTGCCCTACAACCATGGTTTACAACAAGCTTCCCTCTTTTGTGCTGTGTACAGTGCTATGGGGGTTTGACAACTGTATAAACTCATTTATCATTAGTCTCTTAGAGAAAGATTTCACCAGCCTAAACATCTCCTCTGCCTCACCTGTTTATGCATCCTTCTCCGTCCTTCCCTCCCCCAAACCCTCTTGTTCTGCTTTGATAAGTGAATTAGGAAAGGCCAGGTGCTGTTCTACGACCCTGGAATATTAGCATTAGAGGCTTTGCCTCTGACTTCTGTGTCATCGGAAAGGCTAGAGGGCTCCTCTGACTACAGCCACCCTGCAGGGTTAGGCGGACAGCCACTCTAAGTGAGGCAGAGGGTGCAGAGTGCCCAGCACATGGTTGGGGGCTGCACACAGGTTGTCCCCCTCTCCCTTGCCTCTGTTGTGGGTTAGCTGATATTTGGCAGTTGGAAAGAGGGTGAGGCTGCTCTGGAAATCCGAGTAATTATATTTCCTTGAGATAACTCTTTCCCCTGCCTGCATCCCGAGGGGATGAACATCAGGCTTCCCTGGCCCCAGGTAGGGGAGAGATCTGATGGGAAATTTGATTTTCCCTGTGAGTTTATGGAAGCCAGAGGCCAAGACTTGCATTAATCACCATGAGGATTCTTGATGGCCCCATTGCTTGTGGGCATCACCTGTCCTGAATGGTCCTTTTGGGAGGACCATTCAGAACAACCTGAACCAACCCCTCATGATTGGCTCTGACCCACCCTGACACCAGCTGCTGAAGGCTGGCTTCTTCTAGCAAGCCACCCTCCACAACTCCCCCCACCCTGCCCCCCACCATCCCTGCTCCTCAGTTCTCCTCTGACATGGGGAAACTTCTTCCTCGATGCATGTTCAGCCGTCTGTGGCAGGATTTCACAACATAGACACTTCTCTTTAGCACAAGCTTTCAAGATGCAGATTGGAAATGACATAGCTTAATTTGGAAGCCTGATTTACAGTCAGGATACAGATATTGGTTCTAATGTAGAGCTTGAGCCCTGAACAGGAAAAAGTTGTTACTCACAACTCAAAACATTTTCTGGAGTGACTCTGTGCTTGGTTTATTTTGTCAACAGAGGATGGATCAAGATCGTGCAGGAAACAGATGGCACAGGGAACTATAACGTAGGAGGGTTGAGAGAGGTGCTTGCTCCCAGGTAGTACAGTGGTAAAGAACCCTCCTGCTAATGCAGGAGACATGGATTTGACCCCTGGGTGGGGAAGATCTCCTGCAGAACGAAATGGCAACTCACTCCAGTATTCTTGCATGCAGAATCCCATGGACAGGGGAGCCAGGCGGGCTACAGTCCTTGGGGTCACAAAGAGTCAAGTCAGGCACAACTTAGTGGCTGAGCACACACGAGGGAGGTGTTTGCCAAGGTGTGGATCGGGGAAAGGGCACCAACAGGGAGTGGGCAGAGGCTGCAGGACCAAAGCCAGTGAGAAGCTGCCGCCTTCGTCGATGAGCAAGAGGCAGGCGCTTGGCAGGAGCTGTGGGTTTCAGAGAGGGTTTGTCTGGAAGGAGTTTGGTGGAATAAAGCAGACGCTGTCAATGTGCGGTTCAGCAGGGAGAGAATCAGGGAATAAACACCTCACTTTCTCCCCTGCTATTCACTGGCTTGATGGTACCTCCACCTGCCAAATCCAGTGAGAAGCCAGAAAGCAAAAGGGCCTGAAAATGCTTTCCATCAAGATCAGCTGTCTGGGGCCTCAGGCAGGGTGGGGAAGTGTGGACAAAAGCTGGGAAGCAGAAGAGTGCAGTACCTAGCACACTTGGATTATAAGCGGGATAAAGGTGATAAGAATGTGTGAGGTGATCAGGGCTAATGAACCTGTTGCTGGTGAAAAGGAAACACCGGCATTAGCTGCACGTGAAATAAAACCCTACATGTGCTCCATGATGTCTGACTTTGCAGCTAGGTGGTAGAGAGTTGATCCTTGAACAAAACGAGAGTTAGCAATGCCAACCTGCATGCAGGCAAAAATCTGATGATAATTTATACTCAGCCCTTCATATTTTCTGCACCCTCAACCAGCCATGGAGAGCACAGTACCTATTCATTGAAAAGAATCTGTGTACAAGTGGACTCAGGCAGTACAAACCAGTGTTGTTCAAGAGTTAGTGGCAACCAAAATAGTATGGAGGTCCCTCAGGAAATGAAAAATAGAATTGCTATCCAATCCAGCAATCCCACTCCCAGGCAAATATCCGGATAAAATTATAATTCAAAAAGATACACGTACCCCTAATAGCAGCACTATTTACAACTGTCAAGACATGGAAACAACCTGAAGTGCCCACTGACAAATAAATGGATAAAGATGTAGTACATACATACAGCAGGATATTACTCAGCCATAACAAATCAAACAATGCTATTTGCAGCCACATGAACTGATCTAGAGATGGTCACACTAAGTGAAGTATGTCAGAGAGAGCAAGACAAATGCTATGTAATATCGCCTCTACATGGAATCTACAACACGGCACAAATGAGCCTATTTATGAAACAGACTCAAAGACCTAATGAAAAGACTTAAAGTTACCAAAAGGGAGGAGAGAAGGGATGCAGTGGAAGCTTGGGATTAACAGATGCAAACTCTTGTACATACAATGGATAAACAATGAGGTGTTACTGTCTCACACAGGGAACTATACTCAGTGTCTTGGGATAAACCATAATGGAAAAGAATATAAAAAAGAATGTGTGTATATATATATATATATACGTGTGTGTGTGTAGCTGAGTCACTTTGTTGTACAGCAGAAGTTAGCACAACATTGTAAATCAACTATACTTCAGTTAAAAAAAGTCAATGTCAAACATTAAAGAAAAAACCTTTTTATTTAAAATATCTATGGGGCTTCCCTGGTAGCTCAGTGGTAAAGAATCTGCCTGCCAATGCAGGAGACACGGGTCCGATCCCTGATCCAGGAAGATTCCACATGCTACGGAGCAACTGAGCGCATGCATCACAGCTACTGAGCCTGTGTTCTAGAGCTCAGGAACCGCACTTATTGAAGCCTGTGAGCCCTAAAACCTGTGCTCTGCAATAAGAGAAGGCATCACAATGAGAAGCCTGTGCACTGCACCTAGAGAGTAGCCCCCACTCGCCACAACTAGAGAAAAGCCTGCACGCAGCGAAGACCCAGCACAGCCCAAAATAAATACATAAAATTAAAAAATCTACATAAAAATAATTCATGAATCCAAAATCCTTAAAGCCCTGCCTTTTCACCACCTCCACATCTACTGCCACTGAAATAACAACTTTTATTATGGTTTTTAAAAGCACATAGTGTAAATTTGTCCTCAACAATTTATACTGGCTTGTTAGCTATGTCTGGGTTCTCAGACCCCAGATTTTGCAAGCAAAACCCATCAGTTCTCCTTTTCATTAGAAACGCCACCGAGGGTTTTAACGTTTAGATTCCTTTTTCCAAAAACATTAGAATGGAGTCTTGGATGTCCAGAAATAGACGCTTCAAGAGGAGGATCTGTGTTTGAGTGATTTATGAGGAAATCTCTCTGTTGGGAAGGGAGTGTGGGAAGCCAAACAAAGGGGTGAGTGCAGGGGAAGCTCCTGCCTAAGCCGAATTCTGAGGCGGGGGCTCTTGAGTGTTAACCACCCAGCAAAGTCTGTCCAGCTTCCAGGCAGGGAAGCAGGCTCTTACTCCCCTACACCTGTCAGTGATGGCCACGGGCCACACGGGGATGTAAACTCCTGGAGCCTCTGGTTGTCTCCTCACGTGTGGCAGTGTAGCTCTGGTAGCAGAGCAGTTCTCTGAAAAGATCAGCAGGTGTAAACCCCCAGGAGTGAAGGAGGAGGGGCATCTGGGTGGAGCAGGGACAGCAAATGTCCCCTTGGAGTCTCAGGCACCGAGTGCCCGGGCTCAGAGGCAGCCATGGCTGGGCTCACCCCAGCACAGTTTTTTCCGTTTTCTTCTCTGTCTCCTGATCTGAGGTTGTCCCCTCTCCTCCCCATACTTGATATCAGAAAGACACATTTACTTC
>SJYX01016613.1:0-11886 GCA_006410675.1 Oreotragus oreotragus
TTTTTTTTAATATTAGCAACAAATCAAAAAAAAAAAGTAAACTCATCTATAAACCATATATAGCTTATGGTTGTATATGCCTGTATATACCTGTTATATATACCTGTATAGATGCACACCTGCTGTACCTCTCTTGCTTTTCAAAATGTGGCCTTCAGAAGAGCAGCATCAGCATCACCTGGAAGCTTATAGAAAATGCAGACTCTTGGGTCCTAGCCAGACATACAAATTTGGAATCTGCCATTTAGCAAGATCTGAAGGTGATCTTATGGTCATCAACATTCAAAAAGATATGGCCAAAAGTTTTGGCATCAGAATCAGAATTACTAAGATAGTAATTCTCATCATCAGGGAGGTTTGGAGAATACTGAGCTATTCCATAAATATTTGAGGTTCACTGGACTCATGTGTCTTGCTCCTGCTACAGACTCCAAGTCTACCATTATTCAAAGGATGTAACCCACAATAGATAGTCACATGGATAATTTCATTTCCCCAAAGAACTTTCAGGCCACATTTTTTAAATGCCTTGCTTATCTACTCGGGCAGCCAGTGGTTTCCTCTCACAAGTGACAACTCTGTTTTTCAAACCCTCACTTAAAATTTGCCTCTTCCAGAAAGTTCCTCTAAACCAACCTCTCTAAAACTTTCAATAAAAACAAGGATGTTCATCTAACTATAGATATAGCTATATGGCTATTTACTTTACTTGAACTCAGAGAAGTGCAGTACTTGCAATTTGTCACCAGTTTTTCTTCACTACACTTAGAGGAACCACGACCTTAATTTACTTAGTCTGATTTTAACACAATTCCAGTCCTAGTACCTGGCATGTTCTTAATCCATGCTGTTAATTCAACCCATGATTATACTGTTACTCATTTATAAACATCACTTTAAAACAAGTTTGTGGCATTTATCATTAGTCCCTCATGTCATCTATCCATCACCCCTGCATTGGGCTGTGTAGACCAGGCTTCACTCTATCTAACCAGTCATCATATCAGGCATCATATCCTATATCGTATAGAGCTCTGAACTTCACCAGGTCAGAGTGAGGTGAACACTGGGGTGATCATCCAGCTGCCTGCATATGGGATGAGTCATCTCAAATAGCAGAAGCAAAGGTTGTGGGGGCAGAAGCATGTCCAACGACACAAGATACCAACCTTGGAAGTTCCAAACCTCCCTTGCCAACGTCAGGCAAGCACAGATGATATGGGGGAAGAGCTGACTCATGTTCAGCAAACAGTGGGAATAGGAGCTGAATCCCCTCTATGTGACCCTAGGAAACTTCTTTCACCCTGCTGACTCTGTTTTCCTCATATGCATTTGGAAACTAGATGTATCTATAACCAATCATGATTTCTTCTGTTTATCGGTGGGAAAACTGCTTGTACCATGCTGATGGTTGCCCAGTAGCCTTTTTAGAGCAGAGTTGTGTGTTAGGTGTTAAGACCCTAAAGATGTGCATAACTCTTGGCCCATGCTTTCACTTCATTTTCAGTGATATAGTTAAGTAAATGCTTTCAAGGATATTATTTGAAACTTCATAATAATGACAATATAAAATTAGCCTAAATCAAACTGTGAGGGATTGCCCAAATGATGATCTATCCACATGACAGAATTTTATACAATCATTTGAAACCTTACAAAGAAAATGTAATGTCATTGGAAAATGTTCACAATATAAAGCACTTGATTAAATACTGTATTTAATTTTGATATAAATGTATGAAATATGGAAGAATATATTCACAGTGGTTATCTCTGGATGATGGTGATGATTTGGGTGACTTTAGTTGTTTCTTCACGTTCTAGTATGTTTCCAGTTGTTACAAGTTCATATATGAGAAAAAAATATCTTACTTAAAAAAATCTTGAATTGGGATTAGGATGCCAGGATTCGAGTCCAGCTTCCAGCAATGGCTGCATGAAAGTAAGGAAAATCTGCCAAGAGGGGACAACTTGCCTCACCGTTCTCATTGGATGAATGAGGGGCTAAACTAGGATAATGAGCAGGATAATAATGCATGTGGGGGAAAATGACAAAGAGATAGAAGGGCCATTACTCCTACAAATTGGCCTAAGAAATGCAAAGCTACTCTTAGAAGAAATGGTGCTGATAGTATTTCAAGTTGTCCTTAGTTTCTCCAACCCAGCTTCAAAATAGACAAGATTTTTAAAAAAAATTTTTTTAAGTTCATGTAGAAGATTTTCTTGCTTAGTCACAGAAATGTCTCCGAGTGATTAAGACGTAGGCTAAAGTTGATGTTTCCTTTACTAGCAGATCTAAAAGAGTGTCTCCCTCCCTCACCCCACAACACACACATACACACATCTGTCACCTTAGTCATCCACCTGCTCAGAGAGAGGGTAAGTGGAGTCTCTGATGCCTCTAGATGCCTGCAGCCTCCTGAGGGCACTGCCTGCCTTTGATCGAGGGGCAGGGACCACTCGCCTTCCTGGGTACACAAGGACACATCAGTAATCATTTAGAGTGGTGTGACAGCATGTAGACAGTTTGGAATATTCCTTTAACTCAAGATGCAAATATCCTAAGGTGCAACCATCCTACTTTATTGCAACAACTCTAGGGTGATGTACAGGAGATGGCTGTGCATTCTTTTCAAGCACTGTGTGATATTCCATACCCTGGACTTGCTAAAGTAATATTCAGACACTGCTCTTACAAATCAGCTTCTCAAATTGAGCTGCAATGAAGTGAATCAACATGTACTGACAAAGAAAATCTCCAAGCTTTTTTTTTAATAAACAAGTTGCCGATCAGAGTAGATCATAAAACCATTTATATAGCTATAATTCAAAACCTTACAATTCTAATTTATGTGAGTGTATAAGGCATAGAAAATTGATACTAAAGGTAAGATTCATACTAATGGTTAGATCTGAAGGTAGAGAAGTATGAAGAAGAAAATGTAGATATACTTAATCTGTATTTAAATTTTTCCAGAAATAATGTGTTCATATGTTGCCTATCTAATTAAAATGAATCTGAAAGTAAAATTAAAATATCTGGCAAAATTATAATGGGTAGTCGATAATTGAACAAACAAGCATATTGTGGACAACTGAAGTCACGGTTTCCACTGTTGGAGAACTGAGTTGCAAACTGGAAAGTGGTGGTGGAAATAGAATCTTGTAGTGTTGGATTGGAATTAAAAGTATCAGTAAGAACTTACTGTTTTAAAAAAGGACAGAGAGAAGAAGGGAGTGAGAGATGGGGTGGGGGTGGGGGAAGAAAGAGAAAGATTGATTGTCCATGTGTATATATACAAAGCCTTAGAAGCAATAACAGTTCAGTAGCAATGAACATGCCAAGCCTCCATATCTTGGTTTCTGTATGTCATTTTCCACTAAAAAAAAGGGACTCCTGGAGACAGAGCTGATTCTAGGCCTGGATCAAGGTAAATACCAGATGAGCCTGGAACATCTTCTTGTCCCAGAAAGTAGGGAAGTTCTTACAGCATGCCTGAAAGCAATGACAGTTCAGTAGCAATGAACATGCCAAACCTCCATATCTTGGTTTCTGTATGTCATTTTCCACTAAAAAAAAGGGACTCCTGGAGACAGAGCTGATTCTAGGCCTGGATCAAGGTAAATACCAGATGAGCCTGGAACATCTTCTTGTCCCAGAAAGTAGGGAAGTTCTTACAGCATGCCTGGGGACATGCCAAAAGACAAAGACCCAATTTGAAAAGTCAAATCTGTGACCAAAAATGTTTTAGCATCAAAATAATGATAGAAAAGAATCATAACACATTGAATGAAATAAAAATTCATGAGTTACCTTAATATAAATGAGTAAACAGAAAAGAAAGGAAAACTATTTCTGATAGTAGAGATAACTAGTTAATGTAGAAGGAATAATACAATTAGAAAAATTCCTTTAAGCACCCTTAAGAATAATAATAAGTAAATCAACCAAATATCATCAATGGATGCTAAAACAAGTGAGCTAACATTTGAGGAGTAACTGGATATTTACAGAATATCAAAATATCTCCCCACGACAAACTTACTGATTACAAAGGAGTAAGTGTTTCCTAAACATGGAGAAAGCTGGCAACACCATGGTAACCAAGGGATCCAGGTTAATATGGCCAACTCAGGACAAGCCCACCTCCTATGCCTCCTGACAGGACACACAGAGGACAAGATACCACATCATTTTGGTGGTATTTCTGCCCAAAATGCATTACTTGAGTCTAATCCTAACAAAACAGCAGGCAAACCCAAATCTTAGACATTCTGCAAAATAAGGAGTCTCCAGGCAATGGCACCCCACCCCAGTACTCTTGCCTGGAAAATCCAATGGACGGAGGAGCCTGGTGGGCTGCAGTCCATGGGGTCGCTAAGAGTAGGACACGACTGAACGACTTTACTTTCAATTTTCACTTTCCACTTTCATGCATTGGAGAAGGAAATGGCAACCCACTCCAGTGTTCTTGCCCGGAGAATCCCAGGGATGGCGGAGCCCGGTGGGCTGCCGTCTACGGGCTCGCACAGAGTCGGACACGACTGAAGCGACTTAGCAATAGCTGCAGTCCTTAAACACATCAATGTCAGGAGCACAAAGGAAGCTGGCAGAAGGTTTCCAAATTAAGGGAGACAAAAAGACCTGGGAACTAAAGGCAACAGGTGATCCGATGGATCGTCTTTGCTGGAAAGGACATTATGAGGACAATTAGCCAAATCAGATAAAAACCTATGGATTAGACAATAGTATTGTACTGCTATTAATTTTTGGATTTTTGTTTATTTTCTGATTTCTGTGGTTACATAAGTGAAGGTCCTCATTTTTAGGGAGTACATACTGAAATACGTAGGGGTAAGAGAGCATTGTGTCTGCATTCAATTTTCAAATGAATGGGAAGAGAGAGGGAAAAAGAGACAAGGATAAAAACTGGCAAAAATGTTAACACTAAAGGAATCTGATGAAGGGAATATGGAAATTCTCACAATTTTTCTGGAAGCCTGAAATTATCAGCTTAGAAGAAACAACAAATTTAAAGGAAAAAGGAGGTAGACCCCCCTCAAAAAAAAAAAGAAAAAAAACCTTAGTGCAAATAACCAAGGTCTCCAACTCAAGGGTCCAAGTCAAAAGCTTGACAAATCCTACAGAGGCTGTGTAAACAGAATGTGTAGGAATCTGGGTCTGAATCTGGCCAAAGGAGAGGTGATAAGTGGTCAGACCTCTCAAAGCCTGTTTCTAAATAGGCTTCTTCATCCTGAGTCACATGGAGTGACAGGATCCACAGAGTACAGCTGGCACCTAGCCAGGGCCCCCAAAACACTCAAAGGACGTGAGTTACGGGTCATCCTTGCTCTCGGACCCATCACTGAAACACGGCAGGGAGATGTGGTGCCCGGTTCCCGGAGAAAAAGCCCAGTGGACATCAGTAGCATCTGCCTAAGGAAGCAAGTCAGTGTCCCATTTGCTTGGAGAGAGCTTTTTCTTGAATGAAGTTATTTTAAAACCACTCTAGTGCTTCTAGAAAACTCCTCTGCCTCCCACAGAGGAGGTAGCAAAGCTTGAGCATCACTTGATTCAGAGGGCAGGCTGTCCTCACCAGTGTCGGGCTCCATGGCTCTCCAGGACTTCTGGGGTGACCTTGGGAAACATTGAGACGTGAGATCCAGCAATCCCAGGCTGCTTCAGCCACTGGCCCTGGAAAAGCAGGCCACCGGGCTTCTTGCCCACCGTGGTCAGCTGAGTGAGGACTCAGCACTGACCTCAGGGCAGAGGCTTTGAGACTTCACACATGTGGACACACTGCTCACCACCATATTCACACCACAGGAGGTGTGTGTGGACTTGTGTGCATATATGTGTGTTTTATGTATACAGACAATTCACAGGGAACCTTGATATACAGAAATATATAAAATACATAGAATCAAAGGGCTTCCTTGGTGGCTCAGTGGTACAGAATTCACCTACAATGCAGAAGCCACGGGAGACGGAGGTGTGACCCCTGGGTCAGGAAGATCCCCGGAGGAGGGCATGGCAGTCTCTTCCAATATCCTTGCCTGGAGAATCCCATGGACAGAGGAGACTGGCAGGTTGCCGTCCATAGAGCTGCACAGGGTCGGACATGACTGAAGTCACTGAGTACACACCCATGTGGAATCAAAGTAGACTGGCATTCCTTAGGCAACCTGACTCTCTTTTTCACTTAGCAGGAACACTCCTGGTGTTTCTGCAAAACATCTAAAATGCCTCCTCTGAGCCCCACTGTCCACAGCAGAGTTAGCTCCCTCAGGTCAGGGTAGAAGAGGGCCCAGAGGCTGGGTTAGACAGGCCGCCTGTTGCCCCTCTCCCATTTCCCGAGCCCCAGCACCCTCCTGGGTTCGTGTGAAGATAGTGCCATGTATCTCCTTGTGTCACGAGGGAGGTAGCAGGTAACATGCAGCATCCTATCATCGCTCCATGGTCAATAACTAGTGGTGATGACCATAATTATCATTATCATTTGCTTCCCTGGGAAGGGCACCCAGAAAGCAGTCTCCAAGAAGCCTGGTTCCCTTGGTCTCAGAAAAGACGGGAGCTGCTCTGGTCTGCATTGTTACTGATCCAAGTTCTCCCATGCTGCACACACCAGCACAAACACATGCTCACAGTTCCTGTGTTGAGTGAAAGTGTGGACACGCATTCCCAAATCATTTTGAAATCTTAAAGGCACTGGAGGAAATTCTAAGTTTTCTTAAATATATACCTTCAAGCACAAATATAAGTGTGGATTTCCTTCCATATCTGCAGCAGACATCATATAACCCTTGAGTCTCAATCATCTTTTCCCATTTGCATTGCAGAAATCTTCCCTGACAGACAACAGAACACATTCTTCTTCTAATTGTTGGTTTACCTCTCACAAATGCCGGCGCATCGCTCCATCTCTAATCCTCACCTGCTCAGTCATTAGCTATCAGTTGTGGCTTTTTTGGAACAATTATATTCTGTCCTACCGTCAGCTCTCTCGGTGCAGGTAGAGGCTACATCCTGACTCCTTACACAGGATGTAAATTATTGCTGGCACACCAGTACCTGAAGAAAGATTATACCCACTGCACAGTTAAATAATGGATGCTTAGCATGGTGCATTGTAATAAGCAAAAGATGTGAAATATCTACTATTCTAAGTGGAATACGCTAAGCGTTTTTTAAATAATAAAGCCATTTGGGGGAAGACAGGCTACTGAATCATGGTCTCTGGAAGAGACACCTCAGGCATGAACTCATTTGCAGAACCTGGAGGGCACTGTCATCTCATCTGTGAAATGGGAACAAAAATCTTATCCTTTGTTCAGCATCAGGATTGCAGGTAAATCTTGGCACTGAGCCTAGCACATAGTAGGTTCTCAAGAAAGGGCAGCAGCTGCTGCTCTCAAAGGAGTGGGTTAGCCTGCGGGGGGAGCAGCTGAGCACCCACCCCCTGGGCTGCATCAGGTGCAGTGTCTGACCGCAGGGAGAGGCTGGCACTTATCTCCAACTAGGCAGGTGTCAACGGGACCTGCTCTGCCACCAAATGTAATGGAAGATTCTGTAGGGTTGAGAAGAAATGGAGTCAGGGTGGTACCTGTAGACCTCTCTTGCCTTCAGAAGCACAGAAGAAATGGAGGCTCTAGGCATAGTGCCTGGGCAGCTAGGTGTCCTTCCCTGAGCCCCATGCTTTAGAGGATATTTCTCTGATCCTCATGACAGTGCAAGGAATCAGGAAGTCAAGGGCACATACCTGTCACAGAGCCTGCATTCCCCCCATCTTGAAGCAGCCTCCCGGCACCGGCAGACCCTGAATTTCTTGCTGGACTGGCCCAAGCTCATTTCCAGGGTTTACATGGTCCTCACCCCCAGGCTCATCCTCCTGACCACAAGTGATGCTACTGGTGTGTCCTGAGCCTATGGGAGTTCGATGAGGTGGAAGGAGTGGATGCAACTTGGACAAGCTGACTGGAAGAGCCCATATGCACATGGAGTGGGCAAGGGGGCCCTGCACCGGCTCAGTGGAGAAGACCCAACCTAAACTGAAGGTAAGGATCCGTCCACGAGGTGGCTGATGCACAGGGCCTTAGGGTCTGCGACTCTGCCCTGTGCCCGATAGTGCACCATGCACTTTGGAATGTTCTCTCATTTACTCCTAACCAAGGACCTTGGATGAGGGTAAGAGCATGGACTCCAGGGCTGTATGGCTTGAGTCCAAGTACTCTTGGTCCCTTTCCTGGCTCTGGACCATGGTGAGTTAACATCTCTGTGTCACAGCTCCTCCGGCTGTGAACCAGGATAGGCAAGTTCGCTGGCTCTCAGGGCCGCGTGGGACGGGGGAGGAGGCGAGCGGCAGCGGGCCGGCAGGCGCAGTGCTGCCCCCCCACACTGATGGTCCCTCACGGTCAGGCCCACTGCACGGAAAAGCAAGCTGAGACTCGGAGGCCAAAGAATTCCCTGGGAGGCAGCAGAAGTGGTCTTTCTGATCCCAGAGCTGCTCCTTGTTCAGCTCAACCCGTGACGTGGGACTGTGGCCCTCTGAAACCCCCCCTCCACAGCGGGCACCTCCTGGCTGATGAGTCCAGTTCATCTGGAGTTCCCAAGCCAAGGCCACCAGAAGCTGTAGCTGCCCACGCAGATGGAGAAAGAGCCCTTCCTACCCTCATTCCTGCTGGCAGGTGGCAAGAGGCTGGCCCAGCACACAGGCTTCTCAGCCTCTAGAGCCTTCTGGAGCTGTCTTCCCACTGCACCATCCTGCCCTCTGCAGTGCTGACTCTGTAGCCTATCTCTGCTCACATGGCTTCTTACCAGCATTCCACTCAGAGAAGGCCCCAGCCCGCAGTAGGCCCCAGAGGACTCCTGGTGCACAGCCAGCTTTTCCAGGCCTTGCGGCTCTCACCCATCCTTCCACCTGAACACCCCGGGCAGCTGAGCTCATGGCAGAGCCCTTGCCCACTGACCCCGCCAAGCCTCAGGGTCTGCATTAGTGTCCTAGGGCTGCCATCATCAATTTGTACAAACTCACTGCCTTAAAACAACAAACAGGCACTATCTCACAATTCGGAGATTAGGAGTCAGGAAGCAAGGTGTCTGCGGGGACTCTTCAGGGGAGCATCTGTTTCTTGCCTCTTTCAGTTTCTGGTGGCGGCTGGCATTTCTGGGCTTGTGGCCACATCACTCCACTCTCTGCCTCTGCCTTCATGTGGCCTTCTTCTCTCTGTGTCATCTCCCCAGGATGCTTGTCACTGGAGTTAGAGCACATTGGGTAACCTGGGATGATTCCTGTGTATCAAGACCCTTAACTTATCTCTGCAAAGACCCTTTTTTCCCAAGAAAATTAAGATTTACAGGTTTCACAGGTTGGGTTGTGGTCATCGTCTTTGGGGACTACCATTCAGGGCTTCCCTCATAGCTCAGTTGGTAAAGAATCTGCCTGCAAAGCGGGAGACCTGGGTTCGATCCCTGGGTTGGGAAGATCCCCTGGAGAAGGGAAAGGCTGCCCACTCCAGTATTCTGGTCTGGAGAATTCCATGGACTCTATAGTCCATGGGGTCACCAAGAGTCAGACACGACTGACTTTCACTTCACTTCATTCAGTACAGTGCCATGTCTTCATCTATAAAGAGTAAGTAATAATCGTATCAGTCCCAAAAGACCATGATGGGGTTTCAACAAGATAGTGTATGTTAGGTAAATATTTAAAAATGCTAACCATATTTATTTTATTTTTCCCTACACATACAAAATCTTAAGATAAAAATATAGACTTTTATAGAGACATGTAGTATACAGATCTTTTTAGAGTCATCAGTTCAGTTCAGTTCATTTCAGTCGCTCAGTCATGTCCAACTCTTTGCAACCCCATGAATCGCAGCACGCCAGGCCTCCCTGTCCATCACCAACTCTCGGAGTTCACTCAGATTCACATCCATCGAGTCAGTGATGCCATCCAGCCATCTCATCCTCGGTCGTCCCCTTCTCCTTCTGCCTCCAATCCCTCCCAGCATCAGAGTCTTTTCCAATGAGGCAACTCTTCGCATGAGGTGGCTAAAGTGCTGGAGTTTCAGCTTTAGCATCATTCCTTCCAAAGAAATCCCAGGGCTGATCTCCTTCAGAATGGACTGGTTGGATCTCCTTCAGCAGTTTAAATGCTCACTTATTCAGTTTAACAAAAACAGTCCCTAACACTACATATGTATCAGTGCAAAGATGTTGCAGCTGTACTCAGGGTGTATTCCCCATGGGTCCCTGGATGGAGACAATCATGGCCATTCAAGGGCCTTTAGCTATCATTTACGGGCTGCCTCCCACATACTGGGGATGTAAGTTGTTAGGATGCAAAAGTTAAGGTTTTTAAAACGCACATGGACTTTTTGGAGGGTGACAAACCAGGGCATCCAATGTTAAATGACTGATGACTGTGCCTTTGTTCTAGCTCGGCCCCTGTTAGGGGACTGCATAGCAGGTGTGCACAGCAATGTGCATTCAAGGATATGCCCGCAGTGCTGATTATAATTGCATGGGGAGGGGGAAGGAGAGAAACAGAGAGAAGGAGGCAGAGAGAGAGAAGGTGACAAGGAAAAGAAGAGGACAAAAAAAAGGGAAGCTGCTGTAATGCCCTTGATGGAGGAATAGTTGGGAATGTAAAGTGGTCCCAAACTCAGCTCCTCTGCAGGGCTCACAGTGAGGGGCCTGAGGATGGCAGCTCATCAACAATACGTGCAAGATGACTACATTTTTGTAGAAAACCCAGTGTCTGCGCGTGTGTGGACATACCCGCCTGGTGCGTATATGGGCTCACAGTGACAGTGAACTTCTACGCCCACATGCAGGTGGAAAGGGCCTGAAAATGCACCACGTGGG
Source organism: Oreotragus oreotragus (assembly GCA_006410675.1). NCBI lineage: Eukaryota > Metazoa > Chordata > Mammalia > Artiodactyla > Bovidae > Oreotragus > Oreotragus oreotragus. The sequence continues at coordinate 10,871 of SJYX01016613.1, forward strand.
AAGGGCTAGATGTGCAGAGGGGGCTAACTTTCCGTCTCGGAAATGTGTCGACATTTCCCAGCAAGGATGGCAACAGAGCCTACCAATGTAGTCACCAAATTAAGTTCATTCCGTTACCCAGATTTGCAGACAAATCTGTGTTAAGCTGCAGGACCTGGGGGCTCAGAGAGAGCCCAGCAGGTTGTGACTGAAGCAGAGGGAGCTCCTGCCCTTCTCTGAGCACCACTCCCAGCCCCACATCTGCAGAACAAGGGGACTCCTGAGCTAATTCTGCTGCAAGGATCTAGGGACGGCAGTCAGCCTGGTCCTGGAAACCTCATGGGTTTTGACTGGGAGAAAGGGTGACCCAGTTGACCACTGGGTTCCTGAGACCCACCAGCAAGCTCCACCTGGCCTCATTGTCCTCAGGGCCCCACTTGCAAGAGGACAAAGGGAGGGCTTCAAGGACACCGCTGCTCGGGGATGCCCAGTGTGGACCGGGTGCCCTGGGCCGCTCCCTCTTGGGTCCGGGGCACAGCGAGGCCAAGGAGGAGGCGGGAATGAATCACGGCAAAGCTATGCTGCACAGGTGCAGTGAAACTGTGAGACGCTGGGAACCGAGCCCCAGCTGGGCTGCGAGCCTGGCAGGGCCGTGCACCGACCAGATCCCCAGGGTAGAAACAAAACACGCTGGGGCTCGCTCCCTCCGAGAGGCGGCTGAGGGCTGGCTTTCATATTTCGGTGGCTTTGTGTTTCCACAATGGACGCATTTCTGCACTCTGGCCCTTGTAAACGGATCCTGTTCAACAAGGCAAGTGATCTCTGCTCCCCCACATTTTGGATGCGTGGAGTTCAAGTTCTTGTTCTTGCCCTACAGCTGCTGTGTGACTCATCTGGGCTCTGACCTGTTCTGGGCAACTAGAATCAAAGGTGGTGGGTTCACCTCCCAGGCTAGCAGGAGGGAGGCTGTGCTCCAAAGGTCACAGTGACTCCACTCACTGCCCCGATCCCTATGCTCTCCAGGAGCCAAAGGGGAA
>SJYX01016614.1:10519-29013 GCA_006410675.1 Oreotragus oreotragus
AAGTACAGAATCTTAGCCACTGGATGGAGCAGGGAAATTGCTGAAGGTTCAAACTTTTAGTCTCACTTTCCAGCCTCCGATGAGGGGGAAGGGGTCACCGGGTTGACTTAATTGCCAGTGTCTAATGAGTTAATCAATCACAGCTGTGTAATGAAGCCTCTGTAAAACCCCAAAGAAGGTGCTTTGGAGAGCGTCCTGGCTGGTGAATACCTGGAACTGCTGGGTGAGTGGCCTGCCAGGAGAGTGAAAAGAAGCTATATGTTCCACTCTCCAGTACCTCGCCCTGTGTAGCTCTTCCATCTGGCTGTTCTGGAGCCATATCCTTTTATAATAAACTGCTGACCTAGTAAGTAAAACATTTCTTGGAGTTCTGTGAGCTGCTCTAGAAAATAAATCCAAGATGGGAGGAGGTCACGGAACATGTGATTTTATAGCCAGTTGGTCAGAAGTACAGGTGACAACCTGGACTTGAGACTGCCATCTGAAGTGTGTGTGTATGTGTGTGATGGTAGCGGGCACCATCTTGTGTGACTGAACTATTAACTTGTGGAATGTGATGTCATTTCTGAGTATATAGTGTCAGAATTGAGGTGGATTTTCAGACACCCTGCTGCTGTGGAAAAATCACTTTTGCTGCTGTGGAGTCCCTTACTTCCTCTCTACCAATTGGTATCTTCTCTGTGGAATTGGTATCAGAACTAGTACAGGTATGATAGTCCTTTGTTTTACTATTTCTGTACAAGAGGTAGTTTTAGGGACTTCAGTTTGGCCCTTACTCCATGAGTTGAGGAACCCCTATGGGGACTGTGTGTCTTCTAAAAACATATTCTGAAGTGTGAAATAGACAAACTTCTGTGGACTCACTTGGCCCATTGTGAACCTAAAATTTAAACTCCCTTGACCTCTGTAAGCCCCAGTCAGATGGAGACAGTAGAATGGCATTCTGGGTCTTTAGGATTATAGTTAACTGAGAGCCAGTATTTCTTCCTGGGAAGCAAAAAGGCCACAGGGTCCCTTAAGGGAAGACATGAAGGAAGATTTATGCTATTTAAAGATTAGACTTAGCAGGGATCTTCTCAGGAGAACCCAACCTAACTATTACTATAGTGAAGGTATGTGGAGGCTGAGATGAGGATTAGGATGGCCATTTTTTTATGTAAAATAAAGTGAAATTTTTTTATTTTTAATTTCCAAGGATGTTTTTTCTTGTACTGTCTTTTTTTTATTAATTCACATCCCATTCCTATTTCATGGGTGAGCTAGTTTCTTATTGCTCATATGTTAACAAGTAAAGTTTAATTATATAAGTTAACTAATATAAACTAATATAGCTTTATTTTTTTAATCATTTCCTACAATTCTGTTTTTCTATCTTCTCTGAATTTCCTTTTTTTTCTGTTCAATTTCCTACAAGATTCCTTTGAAAATTTAATTTATCCATTTGTAGGAGTTTCTTTTTATGTTCTGTATATTGTGTAAGATGTGTATAAGAGACAGGTCCAACTCTGTGCAACCCCATAGACGGCAGCCCACCAGGCTCCCCCGTCCCTGGGATTCTCCAGTCAAGAACACTGGAGTGGGTTGCCATTTCCTTCTCCAACGCAGGAAAGTTAAAAGTGAAAGTGAAGTCACTCAGTCGTGTCCGACTCTTAGCTACCCCATGGACTGCAGCCTACCAGGCTCCTCCGTCCATGGGATTCTCCAGGCAAGAGTACTGGAGTGGGCTGCCACTGCCTTCTCCATACCGAATGTTAGGTATCTGTTAAAAGAAAATAATGTCAATACCTTTTATCTTGAATGCTGAAAATTGCTATCTGTTGACTCAAAATTATAAGCATTGATTTCGTGGCTTGCTTCTGTAACTCACATTTCTATACTGTGCCCATCATTATTTCACTTGTAAAATTAAAGCCTTCATTAGTATCCTTTTGGTTAATTGGTGATTAAACTAAAAACTATTTAATACTGGAGAGAACATTTGTTTTGGTGTTCAACTGACTAGCACAATGGCAAATATTAGTTTCTCAATAGTTTTTAATTGAACTGAAATTCAGAATTATGTATTTGTTTATTAATTTAAACAATTATTTCTAACAATGCCTTTTGGAGAATTCAGTATTTTACATAGATTTACTCTCTATAATTTGAAAAAGGTTTCTTTCCTTTTGGGATAGTGCCCTTACTTGCCTCATCCTCTCCTCTGTTGGGTTATAAGCAAGCGATAAAGAACTGAGCTATTGCTGGCTATGTGCTACAATAGCAATACAGTTAGCACAATGTTTGCATGTAACGTAGCTGTGATTTTTTTTGGGGGGGGGTTAGTTTTCTTTTTTTAATTTAAGCATTTATAATGATCAGTAATCATTTCTTGCATTTGAGAAATTGGTATGCGTTGGTTGGCCTTCCAGATGGCTCAGTAGTAAAGAACCCACCTGCAAAGCAGGAGACACAGGTTCGATCCCTGGATTGAGAATAACCCCTGGAGAGGGAAATGGCAACCCACTCCAGTATTCTTGCCTGGGAAATCCCATGGACAGACGAGTCTGGTAGGCTACAATCCATGGGATTGCAACGAGTTGAATACTACTTAGCAGCTAAACCACCAGCACCATGTGCTTTGGCTATGGTGGTTCTTATAGTGAAACCCACGTAAGGAAGATCTTAAGTTCCTAAAGGTTATGGCAGTTTCACCACCAAAATGACCTTGATATTGGAAAGCCAAGACAAAACCCAATACTTAACATGGTTTATTCCCTTGCAAACTAAGACCATGCAGGTGAAATGTTACAAAAATGACTCAAGAGCAGTGAGGGGACTTACCTAAATGGAAAGTGTTATAAAAATCTATCCTGGTCATTGAGTAGACCGCCATGTTACCAGTCTTGCAAACTCTCTATTCCTATGCTCTTGACCGGTCAGTCACCATTAGCCATTTCCTGTGAATAGGCATAAACTTATCATAGGGTAATTTCTTGAACAACCAGAGGTCTTGCACTTGAACCTACTTAGCGTTTGATTTTTATATATTTTTTATTGCCACTCCTGAAAGGAACTTAATTGCTGTGATAGTGTATTTCTGCTTGAGGCCTATATACTGTGTAGACTTATCCATAAACAGGGGCTTCCCAGGTGGTGCTGGTGGGAAAGAACCCACTTGCCAATGGAAGATACATAAGAGAAGTGGGTTTGATCCCTGGATTGGGAAGATCCCTTGGAGGAATGCGTAGCAACCCACTCCAGTATTCTTGCCTGGAGAATCCTGTGGACAGAGGAGCCTGGTGGGCTATGTAGTTCATTGGGTTGCAAGGAGTCTGACACAACTGGGTGACTTAGCAGAGAGCAGCATCCATTAACTAGACCTGAATTTTATTTATCCTTTCTTATCGTAAGGTAGACTTTTTAAACCAAACAATGCAGAAGGCTGAAAATAAGAAAAGAGTTTATTTTGCTCTTAGGAATTGCAATTCCAGAGACATAGATTCAGATGAAACTGTTGAAGGTGGGCAAAGAGTCAGGGGCTTATAAAGACAAAAGCCACCAAGGTTGTTAAAGTTGCCTGGAAATAATTATGATTGATTCTGATGAAAGAAAGTATTTATCCTTAAGGGCTATTTCAGGATTCAATTCTATTTTATTTTAGGGTTCAATAAGTGGATAGTCTGTCACGAGTTACTTGGGGTAAGGATGAGATGAGTATCATTGGACAGATATTTTAGGTGCCTGTATTAAGACAATATGTGGTCAAAGGTCAGATTCCATTCAGGCTGAAATATGCATACATCACACTTCCTCATCAGACTCCTGGCTCCACTTTAGAAAGCTGTCTTGGAAATACCATTTTGATTTTCCTTTCACAACCTGAATTTTATTTACCTTTCATCAACTGATCTTTCCCCATGAGGTCATAAATTTTGATTGAAGTAGATGGGACAGCATAGGAATAGGTGCTTACTGATTCTGGGCTACCTTCCAGGCATCTTGTGCAATTTCCATCTGCTTGTGCTTGATTTCCAGTAGATCACTTTCCCTTGATGTTCTGTTGCTTCAGTACAAGCCTGATCTTATAGCCTGGCAGATCAGATAGCACTTAGCTCCTCATGGGCATCTGAGGTCACAGAGTCAGTTGCTGGCTTATGGTCAAATGTGCAGTTTCTGTCAGAGTCCAGTTGTAAACCAACCAGTTGACCAACATACTGAGTGACAGATCCAGCAACTGACCAATCAACTAACCAATAATAGTGTTCAATAAAAGAAAAAAATGACTTTACTCCAAAACTCTTGATGTCTATACTTTGATTTTTCTAATGAGGCTTTCAGGAGTCTCTGCAGAACATGTTTATTTGCCACCAATACTTTGGTTACCATTGAATAGATGAACTAGGTCATCTGGACTGAACGTCTGAGCAGCTTGATGATATTTTATAAATGCGTTATAGCAGCATGCTATGTTGTAATATGTGTGTAATATGTTTTCTCTAACATGCAAAGGGATCCAAAAATTTCTGTGCTTCTTCCTGTGCTCTAGGTTATCTGTGCAGAGATTTGCCTTTTAAATTAGAAGAATATCCCAATTAGATTTAGACTACTAGACATTTAGAAACCCTGCTGAATTGTCAAGCACTCAAAATGTCAATATTTTCCCCATCAGAGTCATTCACTTGTCTACTAAGTTATCTAGGATAATGTGATCAATATTTGATTATCAGCTTGGTGTCCTGTAGGATGTCTGAATGATTGTGGCTCCTGTCTGTCATGGAGTGGGAGAATTGCCTTGAGGTCTAATAGTGACTGTTCTTGCCAGCTGAAAGTGAAATGTTTCTAATTGTCCTTACTAATTGGTAAGGAGAGGAGAGCATTTGTCAAATCATTAGCTGGATAGCAGGTGGCAGGACCTGTTTTGATTTGCTCTTGCAGACAACACATGCAAAGATGTAATTGGAGTCACTGTCTGATTCTGGTTATGATAATCCGAACTTTCTCCATGGCCACCCATGCACACAGACCGCCAAGCAAGTGAAGTCAATGCTGAGGTGTTAGGATCACCATTATTACACTTTTCCTGCCTTCATGACCCTAAACTGAGCAATTCCCTAAGCATATTGTGATAGTATAAGAAATATATATTTGTTCTTTGACACCATTTGTGACATAGAACTACTAAAATGCTTGGATCTTCCTAAGTGATGAGAGCAGAACGGTGTTTTTTGTTATCTTAATGAGGTGATTTTTGGACCCCACCTAAGTATGGGGACTGGTTATCTGGAAAGTCAACATGTGATTAGAAGGTTGGAACTTCTAAAACACAAAGCTCTCTCTCTCTTTTTTATTTTTTTTGGCTGAGTAGCATGTGGGATTTTAGTCTCTGACCAGGGATAGAACCCACACCCTCTGCAGTAGAAGTACAGAATCTTAGCCACTGGATGGAGCAGGGAAATTGCTGAAGGTTCAAACTTTTAGTCTCACTTTCCAGCCTCCGATGAGGGGGAAGGGGTCACCGGGTTGACTTAATTGCCAGTGTCTAATGAGTTAATCAATCACAGCTGTGTAATGAAGCCTCTGTAAAACCCCAAAGAAGGTGCTTTGGAGAGCGTCCTGGCTGGTGAATACCTGGAACTGCTGGGTGAGTGGCCTGCCAGGAGAGTGAAAAGAAGCTATATGTTCCACTCTCCAGTACCTCGCCCTGTGTAGCTCTTCCATCTGGCTGTTCCGGAGCCATATCCTTTTATAATAAACTGCTGACCTAGTAAGTAAAACATTTCTTGGAGTTCTGTGAGCTGCTCTAGAAAATAAATCCAAGATGGGAGGAGGTCACGGAACATGTGATTTTATAGCCAGTTGGTCAGAAGTACAGGTGACAACCTGGACTTGAGACTGCCATCTGAAGTGTGTGTGTATGTGTGTGATGGTAGCGGGCACCATCTTGTGTGACTGAACTATTAACTTGTGGAATGTGATGTCATTTCTGAGTATATAGTGTCAGAATTGAGGCAGATTTTCAGACACCCTGCTGCTGTGGAAAAATCACTTTTGCTGCTGTGGAGTTCCTTACTTCCTCTCTACCAATTGGTATCTCTCTGTGGAATTGGTATCAGAACTAGTACAGGTATGATAGTCCTTTGTTTTACTATTTCTGTACAAGAGGTAGTTTTAGGGACTTCAGTTTGGCCCTTACTCCATGAGTTGAGGAACCCCTATGGGGACTGTGTGTCTTCTAAAAACATATTCTGAAGTGTGAAATAGACAAACTTCTGTGGACTCACTTGGCCCATTGTGAACCTAAAATTTAAACTCCCTTGACCTCTGTAAGCCCCAGTCAGATGGAGACAGTAGAATGGCATTCTGGGTCTTTAGGATTATAGTTAACTGAGAGCCAGTATATCTTCCTGGGAAGCAAAAAGGCCACAGGGTCCCTTAAGGGAAGACATGAAGGAAGATTTATGCTATTTAAAGATTAGACTTGAGCAGGGATCTTCTCAGGAGAACCCAACCTAACTATTACTATAGTGAAGGTATGTGGAGGCTGAGATGAGGATTAGGATGGCCATTTTTTTATGTTAAATACAGTGAAATTTTTTTATTTTTAATTTCCAAGGATGTTTTTTCTTGTACTGTCTTTTTTTATTAATTCACATCCCATTCCTATTTCATGGGTGAGCTAGTTTCTTATTGCTCATATGTTAACAAGTAAAGTTTAATTATATAAGTTAACTAATATAAACTAATATAGCTTTATTTTTTTAATCATTTCCTACAATTCTGTTTTTCTATCTTCTCTGAATTTCCTTTTTTTTCTGTTCAATTTCCTACAAGATTCCTTTGAAAATTTAATTTATCCATTTGTAGGAGTTTCTTTTTATGTTCTGTATATTGTGTATTAGTTTTAAACTATGAAAACGTTCTAAGATGATATTTCAGTTAAATGTAAAAAAAATGAGTTTATGGATAATTTAATCTAAAGTGATCTTTGTTAAAAATTCTTAAGTTTATAAAATGTTTTCTTATATAAAAATGTCTTTCCTGCATCAACTGAAAAATATATATTCTGTTTTTCATACTAGCACTATAGTTTTGTTTCTCACATTAATATATGTAGAGACTATATCTTTATATATGATGTAAAGTTCCAACTTAAGTTTTCAATTCTGAGGCAGATTTTAAGGGATGCTCTAAAACAATCTATCATTTTCCTTTTCTCACTAATTTTTAAAAAAGATTCAGACTCAAAGTTCCCAAAGATAGATACACTGACCTGTTTTAAGCTCTCTATGAAATTGTTGTTTCCTTTTTTATTTTCTATTTTTTTCTTTTGCTTTTAAAGATTTTGTTAATCTTATAAGCTCTCTTATTTATTCTTTTACAAAATTTTCTTAGAGGTTTGTGGAATTTATTTTTTCAAATATATTTTCTAATCTTGAGTTCTGATGAAAGCTATATTGAATACAAAGATTGATTCAGTCAAAGATATGTTTATAATGCTGTATATGGCTACTTTTTTGTACTCCATTTCTAAAGGTCACTCTGTTCATGGGACTGGGTTGTTGCTGTGGGTCATCATATGGTGCCCTGGTACAGCCATTCTGGCAAGAGGCTTGCTGTACCTGGTGAAACTCATATACACTAGAGTCCACCTTCTTAGGAGGTTTCCTTGGGAAACTTGCTTATATCTGATGTAGTTTGCAAAATGCAGCAGGGTCTTTGACACTATCTTATCATGTAAATGAAAATAAACACTATTTTATTTACTAAAACTTTAAAACTGTTTTTATGTATAAAGAAGTCATGCTGCTGTTGCTGCTAAGTCACTCCAGTCATGTCTGATTCTTTGCGACCCCATGGACTGTAGCCCACCAGGCTCCTCTGTCCTTGGAAATCTACAGGCAAGAATACTGGAGCAGTTGCCATGCCCTCCTCCAGGGGATCTTCCCAACCCAGGGACTGAAGCCGTGTTTCCTGCAGCTCCTGCACTGCAGGCATATTCTTAACTGCTGAGCCACAAGAGAAGCCCTGAATAAGTCATAGTCTTTTAAAATTACATTGTTATAATTTAGATTTAGTTTTTTTTACTGGCACATCTTGTAATAAAATTCCGTTGTTTAAAATTATGGTAGATTTATGGCACAGGACTTAAAACATATATATTTTGAGGTCTTTGTGGCAGAGTAAGAGTTTAATTTATATATTTTCCATTATTCAAACAATTCTCTTGAGGTTATATTTATATAACCATTTTTAACATAACTAATTTGATCTCTTTGAGGTGAGGTAGCCAACAGTATTTACTAAACAATGATTAAGTTTTTGTTTTTTAAGTGGGATGTTTTGGCCAAGGCTTGATAGGCCCTGTGAGATCTTGACCAATGGCTCTCCAGCCTCCTACAGGCCAATTCTCAGCATCCTCTGCCCCCAGGTGACAGGCTGCCATCACGCCTCAGGTTTGCAGATTGGCCCTTGTGCCCTTGGGCTTCCCAGGCAGTGCTAGTTGTAAGGAATCTGACTGCCAGTGCAGGAGATGTGGGAGCCATGGGTTCAATCACCCGTGAGTGAGTGAGTGGTGAAGATCCCATGGAGAAAGGCATGGCAACCCACTCCAGTATTCCTGCCTGGAGAAACCCATGGACAGAGGAGCCTGGCTGACTGTAGTCCATGGGGTTGCACAGAGCTGGCCCTGACTGAAGCGACTTAGCACATTTAGTCCTTCGTGTCAAAAACCAAACTCTGTACTGAATTAAGAAAAAAAGGCAGAAAATTGAGTTTATTGCAATAATTGTATCTGCAAAACTGGAAACTCAAGGCTATGGGAGCAGTGAGTTCTGAGTTGCTAACAGACTAGAGGATTTTATGGATAAATATAGAGTTTTTTTTTTTTTTTTTTCAGGTAATTGGTTGCCTACTGGTCTTCTTTCTTATTTGGATTAGGGTAACTGAATTAGGGGAGCAGGAAGTCCAGAGACGGCATAAAGACTTGGTGTTTGAGGGATTGGCTGGTGTCCTCTGCCAATTCTTGAAAAGAGCTGTCAGTTCTTGTAAGGTTAGGTTAAGTTTTCTTTATACATCTGCCTTGACCATCTCTATTTTGTTCTTGACATAAATAACTCAATATTAGGTTGGTTCTACAGCATTTTACATTGACATGTAATATACTGAAGTAATAGTTGGGTTTAAGGCTACCATCTTTTTATCTGTTTTCCCTTTACACTATGTTTTTCTTTATTCCTTCTTTCTTTACTTCTTCTTTTTTTTTGTAAACATGTACCTCCTTGTCTTGGTTATTTTCTCTCTTTAAAAATTCATTTATTTTTAAATGGAGGATAGTTGCTTTACAATATTGTGTTGGTTTCTCTTGTTTTCTTTTGAGTTTAGCTGGCATTTATTATTTTTTGTCTTCATAGCTTTTTAGATTTGTTTCTTTATTCTTCTTTTAATGGTTGTCATAGGGATCACAGTATGCACTTTTAATTTTTACCTTCTACTTTAAATGAAAAGTTTTACCACTTTGTTGAACAATCTAAGCACCTCAGAACAGTTTCACTCCATTACTCTCTTACTGTGGCTTCCCTTGTAGCTCAGTTGGTAAAGAATCTGCCTGTAGTGCAGAAGACCCGGGTTTGACCCCTGGGTTGGGAAGATCCCCTGGAGAAGGAAATAGTATCCCACTCCAGTATCCTTGCCTGGAAAATCTCATGGACAGAGCAACCTGGTGGGCTTCAGTCAATGGGGTTGCAAAAAGTCGGACACGACTGAGTGACTAACATTTACTCTCTTACTAGGATTTGTGCTACTTTTGTCAACAAATCTTATTTCTACCAACATTTTAGTAACCACCAAGACCTTTTGTTATTTTGTCTTTGAGTGGTCAATGTTGTGCTATGCTTAGTCACTCAGTCATGTCTGACTCTTTGTGTACACAGGGACTGTAGCCCACTGACTCTCCATGTGGATTCTCCAGGCCAAAATACTGGAGTGGATAGCTGTTCCCTTCTCCAGGGCATCTTCCCAACCCAGGAACTGAACCCAGGTGTTCCACATTGCAGGTGGATTCTTTACTATCTGAGCCACCAGGGAAGCCCAAGAATACTGAAGTGGGTGGCCTATCCCTTCTCCAGGGGATCTTTCCAATCCAGGAGTTGAACTGGGGTCTCCTGTATTACAGGCAGATTCTTTACCCTCTGGGCTACCAGGGAAGACCTAAGTAGTCAATATTTACCTGTAATTACTCACATATTCTTTCTGGTGCTTTTTTTTTTGGTGTTGTTCCATGGGTTCACCCAGAATTATTTTGCTTTACCCTGAGTACTCATCTCTCATTGCTTATTACTAGTGATGAATTCTTTCAGCTGTTGTTTGAACCTACCTTCATTTTTCAAGAATATTTTCACTAGGTCTAGAACTTCAGGTTGTTGCTGGCTACATTTTTAAAACTAAATGTCCAAGCCATGATTACATTTATGACATGGTACTCCATTAAGTAGCATGAAGGGTTTTATGGAAACATCTAATGTGAAAGGTAACTAGGGCCATGAATGTTGCTGATGCCCTGCTCTCATCCCTTTGCCTGGTCATTTTACCTGCTTCCTGGCCACTGTGTCCTGGTTGCTGATAATGCACAGCTGCCTTATTATCTGGGGCATTTCCCTCAACACATATGAGCCTTCTTTTTTGGTTATGTCATGCTACCTAACAAATCATTCCAAACTTAGTGGCTTATAGCAACATAGGCATTTATTATGTAACTTTCTGTGGGTCAACAATTTGGGAGCTACTTAACTGGGATTTTGGCTCAGGGTCTCCAGAGACTGCTTTCAAGAAGTCAGCTGGGGCTGCAGTCAGTCTGAAGGCTTGAGTGGAACTAGAGTGATTATCTCCCAAGAGAGCTCATTCACACATGCCTATTGGCAGGAGGCTTCATTTCTTTTTTTTTTTTTTTTAATGTATTTATTTATTTTAGGCTATGCTGAGTCTTCATTGTTGAACAGGCTTTTCTCTAGCTAAGGGAAGCCTACTCTCTGGTGGTGCAAGGACTTCTCATTGCAATGACTTCTCTTGTTGACGAGCCCAGGATCTAGAGTCACAGGCTCAATAGTGGTGCTACATGGACTTAATTTTTTCACAGCATGTGGAATCATCCTGGACCAAGGATCGAACCTGTGTCTTCTGCATTGGCAAGCCAATTCTTTACCACTGAGCCACTAGGAAAGCCCAAGAACTTGTTGTTTTTGTCACAGTGACTTCTGCACAGAACCACTTCAGTTTTCTCACCATGTTGTGGCTGGTTTCCCTCAGTGCAAACAATCTAAGAGAAAGGAAGGCAGAAACTCCTGAGTCTTTTATGATATGGCCTCCAAGTCCAACATGGTCATTTTTGCAGTATTCTAAAGGTTCTACATCCAAGGTAAGAGAAACCCAAGTAAGATGATAGGTGTTGTGAGAGGGCATCAGAGGGCAGACACACTGAAACCATAATCACAGAAAACTAGTCAATCTGATCATACAGACCACAGCCTTGTCTAACTCAATGAAACTAAGCCATGCCGTGTGGGGCCACCCAAGAAGGGTGAGTCATGGTAGAGAAGTCTGACAGAATGTGGTCCACTGGAGAAGGGAATGGCAAACCACTTCAGTATTCTTGCCTTGAGAATCCCATGAATGGTATGAAAAGGCAAAATGATAGGATACTGAAAGAGGAGCTCCCCAGTCATTAGGTGCCTAATATGCTACTGGAGATCAGTGGAGAAATAACTCCAGAAAGAATGAAGGGATGGAGCCAAAGCAAAAACAATACCCAGTTGTGGATGTGACTGGTGATAGAAGCAAGGTCCAATGCTGTAAAGAGCAATATTGCATAGGAACCTGGAATGTCAGGTCCATGAATCAAGGCAAATTGGAAGTGGTCAAACAAGAGATGGCAAGAGTGAACGTCGACATTCTAGGAATCAGCGAACTAAAATGGACTGGAATGGGTGAATTTAACTCAGATGACCATTATATCTACTACTGCGGGCAGGAATCCCTCAGAAGAAATGGAGTAGCCATCATGGTCAACAAAAGAGTCCGAAATGCAGTACTTGGATGCAATCTCAAAAACGACAGAATGATCTCTGTTCGTTTCCAAGGCAAACCATTCAATATCACAGTTATCCAAGTCTATGCCCCAACCAGTAATGCTGAAGAAGCTGAAGTTGAACGGTTTTATGAAGACCTACAAGACCTTTTAGAACTAACACCCAAAAAAGATGTCCTTTTCATTATAGGGGACTGGAATGCTAAAGTAGGAAGTCAAGAAACACCTGGAGTAACAGGCAAATTTGGCCTTGGAATGCGGAATGAAGCAGGGCAAAGACTAATAGAGTTTTGCCAAGAAAATGCACTGGTCATAGCAAACACCCTCTTCCAGCAACACAAGAGAAGACTCTACACATGGACATCACCAGATGGTCAACACCGAAATCAGATTGATTATATTCTTTGCAGCCAAAGATGGAGAAGCTCTATACAGTCAACAAAAACAAGACCAGGAGCTGACTGTGGCTCAGATCATGAACTCCTTATTTCCAAATTCAGACTTAAATTGAAGAAAGTAGGGAAAACCGCTAGACCATTCAGGTATGACCTAAATCAAATCCCTTATGATTATACAGTGGAAGTGAGAAATAGATTTAAGGGCCTAGATCTGATAGACAGAGTTCCTGATGAACTATGGAATGAGGTTCGTGACATTGTACAGGAGACAGGGATCAAGACCATCCCCATGGAAAAGAAATGCAAAAAAGCAAAATGGCTGTCTGGAGAAGCCTTACAAATAGCACTGAAAAGAAGAGAGGCGAAAAGCAAAGGAGAAAAGAAAAGATATAAGCATCTGAATGCAGAGTTCCAAAGAATAGCAAGAAGAGATAAGAAAGCCTTCTTCAGCAATCAATGCAAAGAGATAGAGGAAAACAACAGAATGGGAAAGACTAGAGATCTCTTCAAGAGAATTGGAGATACCAAGGGAACATTTCATGCAAAGATGGGCTCGATAAAGGATAGAAATGGTATGGACCTAACAGAAGCAGAAGATATTAAGAAGAGGTGGCAAGAATACACAGAAGAACTGTACAGAAAAGATCTTCACGACCCAGATAATCATGAGGATGTGATCACTAATCTAGAGCCAGACATCTTGGAATGTGAAGTCAAGTGGGCCTTAGAAAGCATCACTAAGAACAAAGCTAGTGGAGGTGATGGAATTCCCGTTGAGCTGTTTCAAATCCTGGAAGATGATGCTGTGAAAGTGCTGCACTCAATATGCCAGCAAATTTGGAAAACTCAGCAGTGGCCACAGGACTGGAAAAGGTCAGTTTTCATTCCAATTCCAAAGAAAGGCAATGCCAAAGAATGCTCAAACTACCGCACAATTGCACTCATCTCACACGCTAGTAAAGTAATGCTCAAAATTCTCCAAGCCAGGCTTCAGCAATATGTGAACCGTGAACTCCCTGATGTTCAAGCTGGTTTTAGAACAGGCAGAGGAACCAGAGATCAAATTGCCAACATCCGCTGGATCATGGAAAAAGCAAGAGAGTTCCAGAAAAACATCTATTTCTGCTTTATTGACTATGCCAAAGCCTTTGACTGTGTGGATCACAATAAACTGTGGAAAATTCTGAAAGAGATGGGAATACCAGACCACCTAACCTGCCTCTTGAGAAATCTGTATGCAGGTCAGGAAGCAACAGTTAGAACTGGACATGGAACAACAGACTGGTTCCAAATAGGAAAAGGAGTACGTCAAGGCTGTATATTGTCTCCCTGCTTATTTAACTTATATGCAGAGTACATCATGAGAAACGCTGGACTGGAAGAAACACAAGCTGGAATCAAGATTGCCGGGAGAAATATCAATAACCTCAGATATGCTGATGACACCACCCTTATGGCAGAAAGTGAGGAGGAGCTAAAAAGCCTCTTGATGAAAGTGAAGGAGGAGAGCGAAAAAGTTGGCTTAAAGCTCAACATTCAGAAAACGAAGATCATGGCATCCGGTCCCATCACTTCATGGGAAATAGATGGGGAAACAGTGGAAACAGTGTCAGACTTTATTTTTTTGGGCTCCAAAATCACTGCAGATGGTGACTGCAGCCATGAAATTAAAAGACGCTTACTCCTTGGAAGAAAAGTTATGACCAACCTGGATAGTATATTCAAAAGCAGAGACATTACTTTGCCGACTAAGGTCCGCCTAGTCAAGGCTATGGTTTTTCCTGTGGTCATGTATGGATGTGAAAGTTGGACTGTGAAGAAAGCTGAGCGCCGAAGAATCGATGCTTTTGAACTGTGGTGTTGGAGAAGACTCTTGAGAGTCCCTTGGACTGCAAGGAGATCCAACCAATCAATCCTAAAGGAAATCAACACTGAATATTCATTGGAAGGACTGATGCTGAAGTTGAAACTCCAATACTTTGGCCAGCTGATGAGAAGAGCTGACTCATTGGAAAAGACCCTGATGCTGGGGAAGATTGGAGGCAAGAGGAGAAGGGGATGACAGAGGATGAGATGGTTGGATGGTATCACCGACTCAATGTACATGAGTTTGAGCAAGCTCTGGGAGATGGTGAAGGACAGGAAAGACTGGCATGCTGCAATCCGTGGGGTTGCAAAGAGTCAGACAAGACTGAGAGACTGAGCAACAGCAGAGAAGGGAAAGAATGCAGAGATAAGGGAGGACAGTCAAGAAACAATAGTGTAGCAATAATGCAAAGTCCAAACCTGACACATACATTTGTGTTCTTCTATGGAAACGAAGGCTCCTACTCAGGCATAGGATTGTAACTACCTGCTGAGACCCAGAATGGTCTGAACCTGAAAGCTGGTTATTGAGATTCCTGAAACAACACACTTGTTACCTCACCACCAACCAATCAGAGGAGAGTCATATATTCTGCAGCGCTCCCCTCAAAAGTTGGCTTTGAAAACTCTTCCCTGAAGACAATCAGGGAGTTCAGGATTTTTGAGCATGAGACATCTATTCTCCTTGGTCTCATCATCACAGCAAATTACACAGCATTGACTACAAATGCTGGGTACAAATGCAGGCTACAAATGCAATTCTGAACACAAATGTTTATCTTGAAACATGACTAAGTCCAAACCATCTTAAAAAGGTTCAGACACCCCTAAACTGAGGAGATTGGCAGTGCTTTCACTGCTTTACAGGTGTTTTGTGTTGGTCTCAGCCTAGGCAGTGATGCTATTGACTAGGAATGCCTGGGGGCACTCACCTGGATCTGCACTACTCAGGCAATCCCCAGAGATATTTCCCTGATTGGAGCCAAATGGAGGCAGGACTAGCTCTAGTGGTTCTTATGATTTCAGGATGTACCTTACTAACAACCAGCAAAGAACTTGGAAAAAAAAAAAAAAAAAGTCTGTTATTCACAGGTCCTTGAGGGCACACAGCATGCATGCCCAGAACCACACAGCAGGGTTGGGGGGTAGAATAGCATAATCATAGGGTTCTGCCACTACTGAGGGTGGGATGCCTAGTGTTTTGCAGATTCACTCTTCACTGGTGAATTTAACCATAAGAGCAGGCACTATAGCATAGGAATGGAAAAGCAGGGTCACTCAAGATATCACTTATCTAGGTCACCATGGGCTTTCTATAGCATAAATTCATGGGTAGGGCAGCCTGGCTTTCTATCATATAGCTGGCAATATGCTTAATCCAGATGGATGCCTTTGAAACGAATGTTTTAGCAATGAAAAGCTTAATGTCAGGCACTTACAACAGGTTTTAGCCTCATCTTTTAAAAAATATATATACATTTATTTATTTACTTATTTTTGGCTGCACCAGGTCTTAGTTGCTGCATGCAGGATCTTTGACTGAACCATCTAGTTCCTTGACTGAGGATCGAGCCCAGGCTCCCTGCACTGGGAGCATGAAGTCTTAGCCACTCGACCATCAGGTAAGTCCCTAGCCTAATATCTATGATTAGTATGTAAGCTAAGACCGAGGTGTCTGGCCTACCACCTACCAGCTGATCATAGCAGTTTTCACATCTCCTTATCCTGACCTGTTACTTGGGGATACTGGCTCCCAACCCCTTCCCAAAGTCATTAAATAATATTTTTCGAGCTTTTGAGATATAATTGACATAGAGCCTTGTTTAAGTTTTCAGATGTATACTGTAATGATTTGATGTATGTATATATTGCAAAATGATTACCACAATAAGGTCAGCTAACATATATATTCTTATATGCAGAGTACATCATGAGAAATGCTGGGCTGGAAGAAGCACAAGCTGGAATGAAGATTGCGGGAGAAATATCAATAAATTCACGTACGCGGATGACACCACCCTTATGGCAGAAAGTGAAGAGGAACTAAAAAGCTTCTTAATGAAAATGAAAGAGGAGAGTGAAAAAGTTGGCTTAAAGCTCAACATTCAGAAAACTAAGATCATGGCATCTGGTCTCATCACTTCATGGCAAATAGATGGGGAAACAGTGGAAACAGTGTCAGACTTTATTTTTTTTTTTGNAATCAAGATTGCCGGGAGAAATATCAATAACCTCAGATATGCATATGACACTACCCTTATGGCAGAAAGTGAAAAGGAACTAAAGAGCCTCTTGATAAAAGTGAAAGTGGAGAGTGAAAAAGTTGGCTTAAAGCTCAACATTCAGAAAACTAAGATCATGGTAAAGAGATCGGGAAACAGTGGAAACAATGAGAGACTTTATTTTTGGGAGCTCCAAAATCACTGCATATGATGACTGCAGCCAATAAATTAAAAGACGCTTACTCCTTGGAAGGAAAGTTATGACCAACCTATATAGTATATTAAAAAATAGAGACATTACTTTGCCAACAAAGCTCCGTCTAGTCAAGGCTATAGTTTTTCCAGTGGTCATGTATGGATGTGAGAGTTGGACTGTGAAGAAAGCTGAGGTGTTGGAGAAGACTCTTGAGAGTCCCTTGGACTGCAAGGAGATCCAACCAGTCCATTCTAAAGGAGATCAGTCCTGGGTGTTCTTTGGAAGGAATGATGCTAAAGCTGAAACTCCAGTACTTCGGCCACCTCATGCCAAGAGTTGACTCATTGGAAAAGACTCTGATGCTGGGAGAGATTGGAGGCAAGAGGAGAAGGGGATGACAGAGGATGAGATGTCTGGATGGCATCACTGACTTGGTAGACATGAGTTTGAGTAAACTCCAGGAGTTGGTGGTGGACAGGGAGGCCTGGTGTGCTGCGATTCATGGGTTTGCAAAGCGTCGAACATGACTGAGTGACTGAACTGAACTGAAAGGTTCTACAGGTCAGTTTTATCAGTGTGGAAGGAGACTACACAGAGGCAGGAAGGAAAAATTACTGGGCATCATCCTGAAGAGTAGCTGTCATACCACCTCACCCACCTAGATGAGGGAGGTAAACTCCCACCTACCTCACCCCCTTGGTGACAGCTTGCAGGCAATGACTAACCTACACAGGGGGATACAAGGCTTGCCTTCGCGCAAGGTTGTGGGAACTATATGTGGCGAAGTTCATGCTGCACCTCTCCTTGTGAGATCTGACTGAAGCTGAACTGACATCACTTCTGAACTGCTATTGCCCTTCTTTTAAGAACAGTCCCTCAGTAAATCTCCTGCATCCACATCCCTGTCTCAGATGCTGCCTCTAGGAGATCTGACCTAGACACATCTGAAAAAGTTCCTAAAATAAATGCAGAATGTTGTTGTTCAGTCACTCATATGTGTCCAGCTCTTTGTGACTCCATGGACTCAGCACACCAGGTTTCTCTGTTCTTTGTTAACGCTAAGAGTTTGCTCAAACTCATGGCCATTGAGTCTGTGATACCATCAAACTATCTCATCCTATGTCATCCCCTTCTCCTCCTGCCTTCAATCTTTCCCAGGATCAGAGTCTTTTTCAGTGAGTCAGCTCTTATCATCAGGTGGCCAAAGTTGAGCATCAGTCCTTCCAATGAATATTCAGAGTTGATTTCCTTTAGGATTGACTGTTTGGATCTCCTTGCAGTCCAAGGTGCTCTCAAGAGTCTTCTCCAATACCACGATTCAAAAGCATCAATTCTTTGGCACTCAGACTTCTCTATAGTCCAACTCTCATATCCATACATGACTACTGCAGAAACTATAGTTTTGACTATATGGACCTTTGTTGGCAATGTGATGTCTCTGGTTTTGAATATGTTGTCTAGGTTGGTCATAGCTTTTCTTCCAAGAAGCAAGCATCTTAGTTTCGTGGCTGCAGTTACCATCTGCAGTGATCTCAGAGCCCAAGAAAATAAAGAATATCACTGTTTCCATTTTCTCCATCTTTTTGCCATGAAGTGATGGGACCAGATGCCATGATTTTCATTTTTTGAATGTTGAATTTTAAGCCAGTTTTTTCATTCTCTTCTTTCACCTTCATCAAGAGGCTCTTTAGTTTTTCTTCATTTTCTGCAATTGCAGAATGGCCGAAATGCAGAATAAGTGTGAAATAAGGCAG
>SJYX01016615.1:0-18769 GCA_006410675.1 Oreotragus oreotragus
CTCGCCGCCCCGCCGCCCCGCCGGGAGCCGCTTCTCCCGCTGCCACGGCCTGGCTCCGCGCGGGGGATCGCGTCCCACCGCCACTTCCCCGCCTCTCGGAGCTCCTGGGAAGTTTCTGATCTACTTTCGGCTCTGAAGGAGGAAGAGCTGTTGGGAGGAGCTTTTCACTTCTCGCTTCTACCTTTTTATTGGCTACTCGATGACTTTTACAGCCTGTCACTGATACAGGAAGAGACGGCGGAGAGCCTGGGAGAGCTACATTATTAATTAATGGAGCAACCCCTAGTGAAGAATCGGAAGCATCCTCCATGTTTGCGATTATCAGCCCAAAGATCTGGGGAGAGCGCTAGGGTTTCATAAACACATGGCTAACAAAGTAAAAGCCTTCTTCTTCAAGTTTGGCACCAACGCTTGGTTCCACGATGGGAAAAGAATTCCGATTAAGATTTAACTTGTATTTTAAGGATGGGACGAATAACCTTTTGAAATTTTCTTCTTCAGAATTAGAATTCTCATGTCTAAAATAAAATACTTTGCTAGTGTAAACATTCATCTCGAAAAGAAGATACTTTTCTTGACAGCCGTGCTCTTTAATACTTAGGATAATTCAAAGATTTAGCAGAAGAAAAGACCAAAAAGAAAAGCATATGTCAGAAAATGTCATCATGCCTGTAGGACGACCCCCACATATTTAAAAACCACACCATTAAAAAGTAATGTTTAGAATACGCCGCTGAAAATATATGCAAGGGATCAATATTTAGTTCAATCACCCAGAATTTCAAAGATTATGAATTTACTATTGAAATTTCCCCTAAAATAACTTTCCCATCTCTGTGATTTCCATTTGTAAAACTAATTTTAATGCATATAATACATATGATTTATGAATTTTAAAAAATTGTCAAAATATGTTTGCCATCTTTGTATTAAATGGTCATTTTTGCTGCTGCCCTTGACATTTGCTTATTTGCAGATTTAACATGTAAGAATGGGTCTAAAAGACAGTAAGTCTGAAGAAGTCATTCAAAAAAGGATGCAGTAATACTATGAAATGATCTCAGTTATAGAAACAAAGTGGGATCATCTCTGTATTTTCAAATTAAGTACATATATACATTGGAGCAGAAAATGTTAGAATTCTATCCAAATCTCAAGAGTTATTTTTAAACTTCTTTTAAGATACTTCTATGGTGGCTAGCAAAATAAAACTTTGTGATTAAAAAATCATTAATAAAATTAATGCACCTAGTGTACAGTCGAAGAAGCTTGGAAATGCTCTCAGTAGTAAGTATATTCTTTAGCCTGGATAAAGTCTTCAAAAAATTATGAATGCAAAGATTTGGTGTTTTAAACTGGTCTCCAATTAGTACACTGAGTGATAATATAGATTCCTTACCTATACAGTAACTTCCCAGATAAAAATGTTAGAACCCACAAAGATAAACTCAAAATGAGGATAAGGAGAATGGATAATTTTCAACCAATATTGAACCATCACTCTCACAACTCAAAATCCTACCTTAACTGTTAAGCTAAAATGAAATTTTATCTGATTATATAGTCTTTATATTTCTTAGATCTCACTATTTGCTAAGCTAAAATAATCTTGTTAAAATCATGATCAAAAATAGTAATGTTGATTTTACCTTTATTAAATACAAATTTTTAAACAACTGGATTCTTCATACTAACCTAAAATTAAAATTTTACTCTACTTCAAACTACTACCATCTAAATTTCCCAACTACCATACCCAAATTTCAGTACCATCATAACTCAGTTCTCTGAGTTACATACATAAGATTTACTTTAATTTCTGATATTTAATCATTGTTATACATGGTTATTATTTTAGAACATGTTTAGTAAATTATAATTAACATATTCAAAGTTTATTTTTTACATGCTTATATTTGATCAAATCAATAGCATGGCTAAGGTACCTCAAAATAACACTTCTAAAATTATCCTTAACATGTTTACTACTGAAAACTTACCTAATGTATTATTAATTTCATATATTGGTATCATGATCACCTTCTTGCTTCTTTACTACTTCTAGACTTGAGAGTGAAAAGCTGATTGCTGTGTTCAGAAAGTAAAGGATACTGTCATGAAATAGGACTTTGTGTTTTTAAAAAATTAAAAACATTGTAAAGGAAACTACGAAAGAGTATCACAAAGAAAAAAAGAGAAAACAATGAAATTAAAATTTTATCAATTTAATTCAGTTAAACATTTGTCCTCCATTTATGTGCCAAGACACTGTACTAGCTTATGTAAGCGATACAATATAAATGTATCTGATCTCAAAAAATGTATAATCTTGTAGGAAAGATATGATGTAAGGACAAATAATACAAGAATTGTGTGAGTTCTAATGACCATGAGTAATACAATGCAAAAGGAGACGTAGAAAAGATTAAAATAAAATATAGAAGGGGGACCCAGGGTGGGTCCTAAATGAAGTCATTCACAGGGCATGATTTGAACAGCAATAGAAAGCTCATGTTCCAGCATATGCTCCTCTCAAGTCTCAAGATGCAACCCTCCACTCCATTACCCCTCTGGATGAAGAAACCAGTGGCCCCCACTTAAATGTAAAGTGTAAATATACTAGTTAGACAGGACATACACCAATCTAAATACCATCAAGACCAGTTTAATATTTGAGAAGGTATAATGCCTTGGATAGGTGAAGATAAGACTATGAAATATGTATTTTTTTGAAAGCTTGAGCTAGAATACTTTGCCTATCTTCTATTGACTAAGAAAGGCTTTACTTAGGTGATTTTATGAGACAGTAATTATCTGGAACTGAAAGAAAGCTTTGGGAACTCTTTTTTTTTAACACATTTTTTAAAAAAATTATTTTTAATAAGCTTTGGGAACTCAATTCTCTCATTTTGCAGCTGAAGAAATGGAAGTTCAGGAACTGAAATCTAGGCCTCCTGACTCTTTGTCTAGTCTGTTTAGACATAGATTTGATAATGTTTAATTTTCTTGTATACCCTATTTGCACTGTATCTATAAATGAGCTAAAATACTATTACAGATCCTTCCTAAACTGCTAAAATGTGTAAGGGGATAAGATACACTACTCATGATCAGAAACAGTAGTTTCTGAGAATTATCCAGAAATACAAATCCTAACCTTGTCCAACTGAAGAGCTGACAAGACCTATCTCCATGCTTCAGTAAACACATTAACAAATATAAACACTTAATGTCCCTTTCCTCTAAGTAGCAGTTATACAAGTATTTAGAGGATAGCGGAGAAAGGTGCCCTATAAATACATTCAAGGAATATCTGCAACTTCAAAACTCCTTTCCTTAGTATCTCTGACACCTGTCTCAACTCTATGATCTCTTTTTACATGCGTGCATGCTTGCTAAGTTGCTTCAGTCATGTCTGACTCTGTGCGACCCTACTGACTGTATTCCGCCAGGCTCCTCTGTCTATGGGATTCTCCAGGCAAGAATATTGGAATGAACTGCCAAGCACTCCTCTAGGGGATCTTGATCTCTTTTTAATGTCTTTATAATTCATGGCAATTTTGCCTATAAAAGATTTTTATATATTGTTCTTTAGAAGCAATGAGTACCCAAAACCATTGGCCTTGTATTAGGAAAGAGATGCTAGACCTTAGCTGCCCATTGAAATTACCAGAGGGGTTTTTGAAAGATACTGATGATTGGGTCATATCCTAGACTAATTAATACAATCTCTGGGGTAGGGACCCCGGTTTTGGGGGTTTGAAAATCAACTCATGATTCTAATGTACTACCAAGTTGAGAACTACTAAAAGGAGATTGGATTGTTAATGCTGCAGTAGGAATGTTGGCAATTTTTGAATTCATTTTTTATTCAACCCCTTAAAGATATGAATTATGGGATGGTAAGTAGGAGTTGAAAGAATGTCTGTGGCCATCATCATCATCACAGAAGTAGTTTACATTTAATGAATGCTTCTAGCTTGTCAAGCATTGTGCTAAGGGCTTTTAGTGAATCATCTCATGCAATTCTCTCAACAAAGTACTATTTATCGTTTCCACTTTACAGATGAAGCCACTGAGGCTCAGAGAGGATAATTAGGTAGCTTGCTCAAGGTCAGATAGCCCAGGAGCAGAAAAAATGAAATTATCAACTCTATAGAGTCCAAACTCCTTACTACTACTCTATATTTCTAAGGGACTGATTTGCTAATCCAGCTCAGATATAAATTGAAGCAGGGAAATTAAGCCAATGCACTAAACAATGCATTTAGAACTTGTAATGATCAAGAATGTTTGTTAGAGGAAACCATGGAGAATTTTAAAAATTATCTCAGAGCAGGGAAAGCCTAAGTATTATAACTCACAGTCCCAAATCCATAAAGATAATTCTATAAAATAAAAATTAAAAGTCTCTGCATGACAAAGGCTGCCACAAAGTTGGAAGACAAGTAGCAAACTGGGGAAAGAATTATTTGCAACTCATTGACAAAGAGATGATTTCCCTAATGTATAACTTCCTTTTTTCCTGTCATAATAATAAATCACAATAAGCCAAGAGACACAGAAAAAAGAACATAAATGGCTTTTAAAATATATAGAAAGATTCTCAACCTCACCCATAATAAGAGAAATGCAAATTAAAACTACACAGAGATGACAGTTCTCATCCTTCAGATTTGCAAAGATCATCATCATATGTTGGTAAGTCTGGGGAAACAGGTACAACCTCTGTAAAGGGCAAACTGGTGATATTTATCCAAAATTACAAATGTACATAAAATCTCCATCTCTAGGAAAATATCCCATATTTGAATATTAGACTCTATTTTGGCTTTGTTAGAAATAGCAGAATCTTAAAATTAATGGAAATGTCCATAATTAAAGTATGATGTGTTCATACAATGGAATGGTATGCAGACATAAGAAAGAATAAGAAAGTAACACAAAAGTTCATTAAAATATGCATTTAGTGTATATTAAATGCAGTAATATATATACATATTTGCTTGATACATAAAATGCATCTGGAAAGACACTGTAAAATAACACACTGGTTGCCTCTGGGAAAAGAGTTGCTGGGGACAGGGATCAAAGGAAGATTTTTTCACTTGTAGAAAGTTGAATAAACATTTTTAAGATACAGAGATTAGATGGTAAGCTGGCAGGTCAGGACAGATAGCTAATATAATAAAGTCTTCAACACAGCAATTGGAAATAAGTTTAGAATTGCAAATACAAAGTAAAAACTGTCTGTTAAATATTTCACAGGGCCTAGCACAGTGCTTTTTCCATGACAGGAGTTCAATACGTATTTGTTGGATGGATGAGAAGTTAAATGGATACATAAAATCAAACTTAATTTGATTACAGTGAAAAAAACAGTCAGACGGGTGGCTGCTTTCATCTTATCCTAGAAACAGAATTTAGATTACACACAACCGAGAAACTCTCTCTAGACTACGTTATTATCTCTATATCAATTTACAGCAAAAGTTATACTATATTCAGACAAATAGATTAATTATTGTTTTTAAAAATAAGACATATAAGGAACAAGTAGAAAGTTTTAAAATTTGAATTACAGGGTTCTTATTTTTATCCGTTGCAAAACTAATTTTTAAGTTTTAGTTTACCTGTAGTAAATAGCTACCAGATAAAAGTTGCATTAATATTTGCCATCTCATTTACTAATTTCTGTTAATACTGAATATAAAATATCGGAATATACTACTTTGTTCCTCTTTCTCTTTAGTGTTCAGGCTACAACCTATTATCATCAGATATTTAAAATATTACTATGTATTTTAAAAAATCTTAAAAAAACATTTACTAACATGCCTGGAACACTGTAGGCACTCAAACCTATTATAGAAATGTGCTAAATTCTTTCATTTTTTTCCTTATAATGTTTAAATGATTATTATTTATAATATTTATAATTAGGACCACCATCTTTTTTACCAGTTAGCTCAAATGGTTGAAGCATGGTATTCATAGCATACTGTAAGTTTGACACCAATAACTAGCCCCATATTGCAATGTATACACGGACTGCCTGGCAATTATGGATGAAGAGATAGAATTAAGACAGTTAAAATTCAGAAATCAGTTCTGAACTTTTAATTCGAATCTAAGAGTTCCTGGTGAAACATGCTATGTTACTCTAAGACATTTAGGATTTTCTCCCTCTTACCTCCATTGCCATCATCATACCCAGAACCCAGCAGTCATGCTGCTATCCTATTTTCTCTAGTCTAAATGTTTAGGCCAAAACACCTATCTTTTATTGTCTTAGCACAAGTGAAATGTATCTTTTTCAGCTGAAAAAGCTTTTTCAACTACCAGTAAGATGTTTCTCAATGACTTCCTAGCATCTAGACCCCACATTCCTGGCATCTAGAAACTAGTTTACCTACCAGAATAAACATCTTGCCTATTTTAGGAACAAAAACCAAATTCCTCAATACTAAATACCTCTCTTTTTTTCCATTTCAATCTTCCCTCTTAAAATAAAGACCTCACTCTTGTTTCCAGTGTGGTAGGGAGAATAATAGCCCCCCAAAATGTCCACAGCCTATTTCCCAGAGTCTGAATGCTACTGTACATGGCAGAAGAAACTTCAGTTCAGTTCAGTTCAGTAGCTCAGTTGTGTCCGACTTTTTGCGACCCCATGAATCGCAGCCCGCCAGGGCCTCCCAGTCCATCACCAACTCCTGGAGTTCACTCAGACTCAAGAAGAAACTTGCCGAGTATGATTAAGGTTAAGGGCCTAGAGATGCAGCAAGCTGCCTGGATTATCCAGGTTGGCCCAATCTAATCATGTGACTGCTCACAAGTAGAGAACCTTTTCTGGGTGTGGTCAGATAGAAGGGAGGACTGAATAAAGGTCAGAGGGATATGATGTTGCTGGTGTGGAATGGAGAAAGGGGGCCATAAACTAGAGAATGCAGTGATCTGTAGAAGCTAGAAGAGGCATGGGAATGGATTCTCCCCTGAAAGCCTCCAGAAAGGGACATAATCCTGCCTACACCTTTATTTTGCCCAGTGAGACCTGTGTTGTGGACCTATCACTAAGTTTCTGGTAAATTTTTAGAAAAGCAATAGAAAAATAATATATCCAGTGATGAAAATATTCTTAATTCTCAGCTGATTTTCACAGCAATAATGAATGATACCTCTGAACTTTAATGAATGATTTAGCTCTTTCAAGCTGAGGTTATTAGTAATTCCTACTTCTAGAGTTTTCTATCATGATTCATCCAACTGCTACCTCTCCAAGCTGCAAAAACTCATCTAGTTATTTCATAATGCATTTTTACCTTAACTATACACAACCATAATATATATACAGTTAGAATCAGCTGTATATAGTTGGAGAAGGAAATGGCAACCCACTCCAGTATTCTTGCCTGCAGAATCCCAGGAACAGAGGAGCCTGGTGGGCTGCTGTCTACGGAGTTGCACAGAGTTGGACACACTGAAATGACATAGCAGCAGCAGCAGTATATAGTAAGAGGATTATCAGTGAACAAAGACGTTTCCCCCTCATTAGTTTCTATCTCCTCAGACCTCCTTAGGATCTTGCTCCATCAATCTTCCCTCTATCCAATATTAGGCTTTCCTTCGCTACTGAGATCTCTGCCCTTCGGCTGTAATCTAGCTGCAAGTTTCTTTCCTGAGGGTGGGGGTGGGGAGGAGATTAAGTACATCTTTCTTGATCTTCAGCACTGTTTCTCTTTCTCAACCAACATTTAAAAAAGGAAACCTATGCTCCTTGTTTCTACTTCTTTATTTCTCAACCTTCTGTAGCTTCCCCATACTCCTCCCTGAAGCTGCTTTGGATTCTAAACCCCTAACTGCCAAATCCAATAGACTCTAACCAAGGAGGAGTCCACCTTATTCATTCTGTTCCTTGGCATCCTCTCCTACATTTGGCTTTGTGACATACTCTACTCTGGCTTTCCTTCTATCTCTCTGAACTGTCCTGAGTGTCTCTGCCATCACCTCTCCCTCTTCAGCCTATTCCCTAAACCCTGGTGCTTCCCAGCTTTCTTCCATCCATTCTCTTCACCTATCACTCTTCAGGGAACCCTTCTCTAAACCAACATCTCCCCCTGACTGCATGAACTGCCCCTATTCTCACTGAAACATGAGCTTTTCTAGGGTCTTCCTGTTCCCTTGGGGACTCCACCACAGCTTCTTGAAGATTTTTTGAGATGAGGAATGAGTCAACAAACTGACACTTTATGAAGATTAATCTAGGTGTGGTAGGTTAAGACTGTATTGAGTAGAGCCTGGAGGCAGGGAAACCAGTTGAGAGGACACTGGAGAAGGATGAGTAGGGGATGACAACAACCTGAATATTGCCTTGGCAATGGAAAGGAAGAAAAGCCAGGAGAAATATTTCAATGGATGTATTTAGTGACAGAACTTGATTACACATCAAGGGAGAGAGAAGAAAAGTCAGAGATGAGTCAGAAATTTCAGACATGGGAGACTAGAAAGGTCATAATTAACAAAGTTGGGGCAATCAGGTATAGAAATAGGTTTGGGAGGAAGATGAAGCACTGGATTTTAGGAATGGAATATCAAAGCAGTGATGCCCTCCAGGTATTGGGAAGACTGGGCTCAGTGGGAAATAACCCACCTGCATTGCAGGCAATGCAAGAGATCCAGGTTTGATTTCTAGGTCGAGAATATCTCCTGGAGGAGGACATGGCAACCCACTCCAGTATTCTTGCCTGGAGAATTCCATGGACAGAGGGGCCTGGCGGGCTACAGTCCACAGGGTCACAAACAGTTAGACACAACTGAGTGCGCACACACACACACACACACAAAGTTGATGGGTATACAAAAGTAAATAATATTTACTAAATAAATAAAACTCTTGATACTCTTTCTGCTCTTCAGGTGCTCGACCCAAGTATCAGGATGCTCTAGACCCTCACTGGCACTCCAGAGTTCCTCACTGGTATTCGCACCATGAATCAGCCCCAGCATTTGCTTTCTGCTGCCTCTCCCTGATCTATCATTGGAAGGTGTTACGAAACACATGCTCTCTAATCTTAGGACCTCATAGACATGCTAATGTCTTTTAAAGCCATCTCTACTGACCACGCTACAACAGTTTTTCTAAACCTCTTCATTTTTCTCAAGACTCCAACCTCA
The DNA here is from genome assembly GCA_006410675.1 of Oreotragus oreotragus. Lineage (NCBI taxonomy): Eukaryota > Metazoa > Chordata > Mammalia > Artiodactyla > Bovidae > Oreotragus > Oreotragus oreotragus. Next base: position 9,172 of record SJYX01016615.1, read on the forward strand.
TCTTCCTTTCTTAGCTGCATCTTGCCTCCTCATTTATTTACAAAATCTGGGCCACTCAGTATGACTTCTGTTCTCAACCCAAATTTTCTTTTCACCTCACCCTCTTTTCCTCCTCTGTTGTCTTCTTTCCAAGGCTACAGCTGTGCTTTTGACCATATTTTTTTCAGTCTCTAGGATCTTATCCCATGCTTGTTTCTTTAGTATCTCCCCTCAGTTGCTCCCTTTTTGACCTGCTAACAAATTCAAGCCCATGTTATCCTTTAAAAAACCTTTTTTTCCTTCACTTTGATTCCTTCAGAACTATCAACTTATTACTCTTTTTTGGTGTTACTAATATAAACTTTACCACGTCATCTTGATAGTGGCTTGAATTTTCACTATAGCAGTCTTATTTATATATATCCTATATGTTTGTCTTGCAGACTCCAAAATTTAAGTTTCAGTAGGGCAGAAATTATGTAGTAAATTAATCATAAAATGTTTTCAGCTATAATTAATCAAGAAATAATTGTGAGATTTGGGAGGCTGACTTCTAAGAAACAATAAATAATGTAGCACTACTTTGCCTTTATCTGTTTCCAAGGAGTTAAAATTGTAAATGCACTTAGAGTTGTCATGTGATGCTTATTTCTTAGTCATAAGTAAGAATTTTTCTGATGTCTGTAACAATAGCAATTATACTCATTTAAGAACATAAGCACAAGTCTTGGGCGATCCCTATAGCAACAAATGTAGATGCACGAGAAGTAGGCATTCCAGTTTTAAACTTAGAAGGCATCATGAGAATGCTAATTTTTTCCATTATTAATTTAGATACAATTAATCTTACTTCATAAAAGTTATTTACATTTTGGAACTTTCTATCAGGAGAGTTGACAGTGCTTTCCCCTCTCTGCTATACACATACACCTTATTCTCCTTCTAGCGTAAAAAGCTACCTTTCTTCCGTTAAAAAATAAATATATTTTTTAAAATAGATACCTTTCACCCTTGTCCACTATACTGCCTTTCTAATTGTTGATGAAGTTAGAGAAAATGCTGGAATGTATTGCTAATTATTTGGATTTAAGAGCTAAAGAATGAGCTGTGTAAAAACTAACTGTATAGCCAACTTTTAGAAAAAGTTATTTTTGTAATTTCACAAAAATAAAGTGTGTATTTAATGTTATCTCAACAAAATTAACACCCCACAGCTAGAAAACTCCTGAAAAATCTCTAAAGATATAATGATCTATAATACAGCAAGTTTATTCCTCTTAATTAAGTATAAAAATTAAATTTAAATCATTTAGAGAGCAACTTTTAGGTGGAAAGGTCTTTGCCAAGCACTGAGCTTAATATTTAAATATAAGAAAGTCATAATGACTCAGATTAAAGGTTTATGTCACAAACATATATGGGAGAACTACATTCCATATTATTATTCTTGTCTTAGAGATAATAAAGCTGAGGTATAGCAGGGTAAAGAAATCACCCAAGATCCCTCTTCTGTGTAGGTAGAAGAGGTGGGATTAGAATTCAGATCGATTAGATATCAAAGTCTATTTATTCAATAAATATTTCTGAGTGCCTTTTATATGTTAGATACAGTTCTAGAGACTTGGGCTTCATCAGAGAAGAAAACAAGATCCCTGCATTCTTGGCATTAATATTTGTTAGCTGACAATTCCTCTGTCTTCTCGCCAGCCACCTATCTACACAAGTAAAGATGAATTTATTTCCCCAAGATTAACCCTTCTACTGAGGCTGTTGATCTTATCACTTTTATCACAAGTCTCCTTTGAAACCCATCTTCATTATTGCCTCTTTCACTGGATCCATCGAACCACATTAAATATACATGTCATGTCTCATCTTGAAAGATGACTCTATGCCCCTATTTTCATTTCTTTTTCTCATTCCACACCATGCCCCATATTCCACAGCACTCTTCTAACCCTCTGCTATCTCTTTTTCCTTCCAAAGGTGGTTGGCAGTCCTCATGCCTCTCAATTTGTCTACAACATTTAAGCATTCTGACCACTCCTGAAAACTTCCTTCCTTGACTGATAAGAAGTCCGTTTATCCTGGCTTTAAAAGAACTGTATTTCTACATCCATAAGAGTATCTTTAAGAGAGACTAGGACCATCTCCTGTCATCACAGTAAGATGTTGAATAAGACAGAAAATTAGCTAAATTTTTCTTGAAATCATCTAGAGGAATTTTTCCTTTTACATCTTAAGAGCTTTCTAACACAAATAAGAAAATACATATTCATATTTATTGTATCATACATTTTACTGAAAAGTAGAGATAACTACAAGCTAGTATAAAAGTCAGATATCATTTCTACCACTCAGAAGGTGACTCAGGCTGCTTTTGACTCAAGTAATACACTCAGAACCAGATACAAGAATTTAAAAAGCATGGATTTGGAGTCATTTAATGGTAGGACAAAAAGTTCCACATAAATCAAGTTTATTTCAGCGCAGTACTACAACAACTTAGTGCCTCTAAATCATTAAGAAAAGACAAAATGATATTCAACATACTGTTCAAGAGCCTCAGTGTGTATATACTACATATATATACTGTATATACATGCACTTAAAAAAAATCCTTTCCATTGTGAATTACATGTGCACAAAATAAACATACAGCTCAATGAATTATCACATACATACACATACACACACAGACACACACACAGAAAGAAAGAAAAAAAAAACACTACCCAGGTAAAGAAAGAGAAGGTAGCCTGTACTCCATTGTTTATGAGATTCACCTATGTTTTCACACATGGCTGTAGATTATTCATTTCATCACTACATGGCATTCACCATAATTTATCCATTCTTCTGTTGATGAATATTGGTTGTTTGCAGTTTTTACCTACGAATATTCTTATGCATGTTTCTTGGACATGTGAGTGTGTAGATAAGAATGAAATAGGACATACATATTTTTAGCTTTATTAGATAGTCAAACTCTCTCAAAGTAGTCATACAAATTGGCATTCTCATTAGAAGAATTATATAAGTTCTAGTAACTGCATACCTTCATTCATACTTGGTATTATCTCTTTTTTAGCCATTCTGGTGAGTATGTGGTAATACCTCACTGTAGCTTAAATTTACACTTTCCTGATTGCTAATGAAGTTAATTATCTTTTTATATGTTTATTGGCCATTTAGATTTTTCTTTGGTGATACTTCTTTACATTTTAAAAGATTTTGATAGTAAGTGGTTGAAGTAAACATAATAATTTTTGTTAGGTGGAGGGGGCAAAAGAACCGCTATTAAAAGTGCTTTAATTTTGCTTCTGGGCTCTCTGAGCAAGGCAAGAAAAGACCCAAAGTTTCTCTGTACAGCAAAGGAAAGTTATTGTTTCTACTGACTCAGCTTAAGGCCAGCAAATATACAGAAAATGTTATTTTGTTAATAGGCGTTAGAGAAATTTATCTATGTTTCAAAGCTTACTAGGTAAATTTTGTGGAGTCTAAAAGAACAAGGGGGCTAGAGCCAGAGGTATACTATTGAGAGAGAAGGCATTGGCTTAAAGAATGGACTTCAGTCAGTTTCTAGCAGCAGAGAGTCTCAAAGCCAGAAAAAGTATTTTCAAGAGAGAGTATAAGCCTGACTGGTTCTCCCCCATAGGCTAAAAGTGAAGCTGCAAGTGGGGGCTGGGATGGGAGGGACAGCTAACCACTGGGTGATCATATATGGGAAATTCACAAATACAGAAGTTTCATTTCCCCTCCACATCAGAATATTGAAGCTTCTGGTAAAGTCTGTCCTATCAGATGAGAAAAATCCTTTATTTGCCAGATATCCTTATAATAGTTCAGGATAATTCATCATGCTGGAGAAACAACAGGCTGTTGCAGATAGCAAATGCCTTGGTAAGATGGGAGTCTTAATTTTCCATTTGGTACACAAAGCCTTGGGAAATGAAGTTTCCTTATCTATAAAGAGTGGAGGTAGATTCCAGGCTCATAAATATTTCTACACAAATTCAACCAAAACTTTGAGGTATACATAGATTATAATCAATAATATCTAATTTAGAAAATAGAATGCTATGGAAAGCTTTATTGTTATTCATTTTATAAAGGTAGAATAATCTGAGAACAAAATCTGAGGCACACAGCATACACACACACACACACACACACAAAAGAAAGCCACAGTATGACTCAGGGAATTCAAACAGGGGCTCTGTGACAATCTAGAAGGGAGGGATGGGGAGGGAAATGGGAGGAAGACTCAGGAGGGAGGGGACATGGGTGTACCTATGGCTGATTCTTATTGGTGTATGACAGAAAACCACAAAATTCTGTAAAGCAATTATCTTTCAATTAAAAAAAATAAAATGGCAAAAAAGAGAAAACAGCAGATTAACACTATTTATGAAAACCGATGCCAAAATTCCCAAATACAATACTAGCAACCAAATTCAGTGGTAAAGTATCAGAATAACACGCCCTAACCAAGTGTGGCTTATTTTAAGAATGAACAGATGGTTCAACATTAGGATATCAATAAATTAATTTCACCATATTAATGGATCAAAAGAGTAAAAATCCAAGAGTGCTTTGAGACAGAACAAAGGAGGTCTTGGTCAGATTCAATGTCTGTTCCTGGTTTGTAAACAAACAAAAGGGTAAATGAAGACACAATAAAGCTTACGTTTTATAAAGCAAAACTCATCTTTTTTTCAAAAATTCAAACTTAACATTAAAATTTTGGTTATGTTTCCACCAAAATAGAAAACAAAAAATCCCCATAATTGCTGCTATTCCTCATATTTGTTCAGGAAGCTAGTTAATAAATAAGAAAAGTAAATAAGAGGTATAGTCTCAAAAAAAAAAAAAGAGAAATTATGACTATGTGTGGATGACGTAAAACCAGAAAACCAAGAGTCAACTAAAAAACTATTATCACTAATAAGAGAGTTTCAGAAAAATGTTTGGTTACAAGAGAACTTTCCCATAGAGTAGCAGTAACCATTTGCAAAATATAAGGGAAGATAGATCCCACTCAAAAAGTGCCCAGACTGAGAGTGAAGGTTACATAGGGTCTCTCTGTATATTTTTAAAACAACTTTCCGTGACTCTACCATAATTTCAAAATAAAAAGTTTAAGATGTTACACGGCCCACCGTTAGAAGCTAAGAAAAAGAACTTCTAGAATCTGTGGTATACCAGACCCTTACCGGATGCACCTAGAATGCTCTTTCCAATGAAAAATGCGACTTAACAAACAACACATAGAGATAGATGGGTTCATTGCCCTATCTGGAATGCAAGTTTTCTATTCTAAATCGAGCTATCATACCATCCTGTGTGTGCTAAGTCATTTCAGTCGTGTCTGACTCTTTGTGACCCTATGAACTGTAGCCCTCCAGGCTCCTCTGTCCATGGCATTCTCCAGGCAAGAATACTGGAGTGGGTTGCCATGTCCTCCTCCAGGGGGTCTTCCTGACCTAGGGATCGAACCCAGGTCTCCTGCAGCTCCTGCACTGCAGGCAGATTCTTTACTCCTGAGCCACCAGGGAAGCCCATACCATCATGAACTCGCTACTTTTCTACCATAGACATGCCGCCCTTTCTATTATACGTAGGAGCAAAATCAGTGGTCAATGTTTTTAGTCACCCTCCCACCAAGAGTGGGACTAATCATGCCTTATCTCTGCAGCCTGGGAGATCTCTTCTAGGCTTTCATGTTCATTTTAACTTGATTTTACCTTTTAAAAAATGCTGGGCCAAAAAAGGCTGTGCAGGCACCCATTATAACACAATCTGGGCCCAACCCTGTCTATATGTTGTTCTAGTGTCTTCCCCTCAAAGTTACACCCCCATTCACACATTTCAGCTCGATCCTATGCTGGTTCTGTTCTTCCTCAGAGTTCCTGTAAGCCCCCGATCTAACCCACTAAAAACGCCACTCTGATGCTTCTATGCGATAGCAACAGCAACACTTCACTTTTCTAGGAAAGTCACTGAGTCTTGGGCTTCCCTGGTGGCTTGGTGATAAAGAACCTGCCTGCCAATGTAGTAGATGTGGGCTCAATCTCTGGGTTGGGAAGATTCCCTGGAGTAAGAAATGGCAACCCATTCCAGTATCTGTTCTTCCTCAGAGTTCCTGTAAGCCCCCGATCTAACCCACTAAAAACGCCACTCTGATGCTTCTATGCGATAGCAACAGCAACACTTCACTTTTCTAGGAAAGTCATTGCGTCTTGGGCTTCCCTGGTGGCTTGGTGATAAAGAACCTGCCTGCCAATGTAGTAGATGTGGGCTCAATCTCTGGGTTGGGAAGATTCCCTGGAGTAAGAAATGGCAACCCATTCCAGTATTCTCCCCTGGGAAATCCCATGGACAGAGGAGACTTGAGGGCTACAGTCCATGGAGTCACAGAAGGGTCAGATACGACTGAGCAGCTAAACACCTGCCACCTTGGTTCATATGGTAGCTCAGTGCCACTCAGTATAAAAGTAAGATTCTTTGGGACTTGCTATCCTTATTTATTTAGTCTCTGACTCTCCTAGGACTTAGCTTCACAACCAAAAGCATATTCTCTGTATTCTAACAAAGTAGCAGTTTTTGTTTAAGCCTGAATATTGCTTGAATCTTTTGAACGCTTCAGGCTTACAAATCATCTATTAGTAACATAACTTTCTATGCATGTACTCAAGGACAGCCTAAAATTTCATTTGGCTGTGACTCTGTTCTTCATAATAATGGGTTTCACAACTAGGCGCCTGTATCTTCTGGAGTCCACTCCTACTGTATGTTCAGACCTTGGGAAGTATATTCAAATGTTGATTCCCAAGAGGCAATCAGCACAGAAGGTTCTCAGCAACTTGCACTTATCTGTTTTTTGCATTATCTGTGCACAGTTTAAAGTCTGAAGCAAAGTAGCAGGTCTAATAGAAAGCTAAATTTGAACTGTAGTGTTTCTGTTTGTCTTTTAACTTAACAAACACATTCCAAAGCTGTTGCAACCAGTCTGTTCAAGAACAAAAGCTCATTAGTGTGTGTCAACAGTCAGAGAAAACATAAATTGCAATAACTTAGGGCTAAAATTTCCAAAATAAGTAGGACCTAGGAAAGTTCTTACATAACTTTAATTGGCCCGAAAAAAAGCAACTATTGCCTCCAAATTTTGTACAAGTCAGATATAATTAATTGCATAGACCAAGCCCTTGTTTTGCAAGTACAGATTAAGAATACATATTAGACTAAGCATTATCTTCTCAAGGAAGCACTTCCTGTACTCCCGCCCCCAAACACCCATAATGCTGAAAGTCTCTTTCTTTTTGTCCTTACTCCCTTACAGAGCTCCTGTAATACATTGTATCCACTTGTTTGTAGTCAGTATTCCTGGGATGAGAGTCGTCCTTCCTCCCCTAAAATAAGACCTGGCCCTATTTAATATATCCTGAGTGAAGCTGAAACTCCAGTACTTTGGCCACCTCATGCGAAGAGTTGACTCATTGGAAACGACTCTGATGCTGGGAGGGATTGGGGGCAGGAGGAGAAGGGGATGACAGGATGAAATGGCTGGATGACATCACTGACTCGATGGACGTGAGTCTGAGTGAACTCCAGGAGATGGTGATGGACAGGGAGGCCTGGCGTGCTGCGATTCATGGGGTTGCAAAGAGTAGGACACAACTGAGTGACTGAACTGAACTGAACTGAGTGAAGGAATATGAACGAATGAACTCTAGAAATAATCTGGACTATATTTTCTGCATCTCTATTGTATGAATTTAAAGAAATTTGAAGTAGTTTTTCCTTTTTTGAATCAAGAACAAGGTTGAAGTAAGTAGGTGTTTTAAACACTGGGCTTCCCTGGTGGCTCAGATGATAAAGAATCTGCCTGTAAAGTAGAAGACTTCCAAGCTTAAGATTTCACATATTTATAAAGGAGCTCTGTTGTTGAATAAAGGAGTTTTCTTAGTTATTTTAAACTCCTTTGTATTTCTCTGTGACTTGTGTCATTATTGTTACTTAAATTTTAATATTTCACTCTAAATAGGTAAGAGAGCATATTAACCAGGAACTGATTAATATACTGGGGCTTCCCTGATGGCTCAGTGGTAAAGAATCTGCTTGCCAGTGTAGAAGATGTGGGAGACTCAGGTTCAATTCCTGGGTTGGGAAGATCCTTTGGAGTAGGAAATGGCAACCTAAATTCAATGTACTGAGGAGCCCAGCAGGCTACAATCCACAGGGTTGCAAAGAGTCAGATGCAACTGACACACACACACACGCACACACACACACGATTCATATATCAAATGAGATCACAGCATTTAATTACCTATGAACTGTTTGTCAGAGGGGTTGTGAATTTTAATATCTGCAAAGGTTTTTACCATGCTGGGATTAAAGATGATCCAAGATTAATGCATCATTAGGAAGAGTACAGTCACAATTTGCATGTGCAAATCTGAAAGTACATCTAACATACCATTTCAAATTTTATAAAAAGACATGTAAATGTTCCACATCATGGCTACCACCAAAAAACAGAAATAATTTAGATTTTTACTAATGCTTTTTTACAGTCAATAATGTGTAGATAAAATATTTTGTCTGTTAATAGCACTTAATCTTCAGCTACATTCTAGGAGCGTTTTTGTTTTGATTTATTGCTGTGGTGGTTGTGAATACAGTTAGCTCCCAAATTACTTTATCTCTAAAGCATGCCTATATTTCATGGTAAAACCACTTACTTCATTGTCCTTTAATTCTTATGATCCATTCTGTAAAAAACTTTTTGTTTCTTTTAAATATCACTCAAATCAAATTTAATTTTCCTACCATCACCATGGACAGCATCCAAATGCAAACCAATCATCCCTGGCTTCAAATAGTTCCATGCCCTCTTGCTCCACCTGTAGTTATTCTTCCTTCTCTCTTAGCAGCTCTCCATGCTGTAGATTTTCTTTTTTTAAATAAGACCTAAAGCAGAGTTCCAAAGAATAGCAAGGAGAGATAAGAAAGCTTTCCTCAGTGATCATGAAAAGAAATAGAGGAAAACAACAGAATGGGAAAGACTAGAGATCTAATCAAAAAAATTAGAGATACCAAGGGAACATTTCATGCAAAGATGAGCTCGATAAAGGACAGAAATGATATGGACCTAACAGAAGCAGAAGATATTAAGAAGAGGAGGCAACAATACACAGAAGAACTGAACAAAAAAGATCTTCATGACCCGGATAATCACAATGGTGTGATCACTCATCTAGAGCCAGACATCCTGGAATGTGAAGTCAAGTGGGCCTTAGAAAGCATCACTAAGAACAAAGCTAGTGGAGGTGATGGAGTTCCAGTTGAGCTGTTTCAAATCCTGAAAGATGATGCTGTGAAAGTGCTGCACTCAATATGCCAGCAAATTTGGAAAACTCAGCAGTGGCCACAGGACTGGAAAAGGTCAGTTTTCATTCCAATTCCAAAGAAAGGCAATGCCAAAGAATGCTCAAACTACCGCACAATTGCACTCATCTCACACGCTAGTAAAGTAATGCTCAAAATTCTCCAAGCCAGGCTTCAGCAATATGTGAACCGTGAACTCCCTGATGTTCAAGCTGGTTTTAGAACA
>SJYX01016615.1:32120-98939 GCA_006410675.1 Oreotragus oreotragus
TGATGAAAGTGAAAGAGGAGAGTGAAAAAGTTGGCTTAAAGCTCAACATTCAGAAAAATAAGATCATGGCATCTGGTCCCATCACTTCATGGCAAATAGATGGGGAAACAGTGGAAACAATGGCTGACTTTATTTTTCTGGGCTCCAAAATCACTGCAGATGGTGACTGCAGCCATGAAATTAAAAGACGCTTATTCCTTGGAAGGAAAGTTATGACCAACCTAGATAGCATATTCGAAAGCAGAGATATTACTTTGCCAACAAAGGTCCGTCTAGTCAAGGCTATGGTTTTTCCAGTGGTCATGTATGGATGTGAGAGTTGGACTGTGAAGAAAGCTGAGCACTGAAGAATTGATGCTTTTTAACTGTGGTGTTGGAGAAGACTCTTGAGAGTCCCTTGGACTGCAAGGAGATCCAACCAGTCCATTCTGAAGGAGATCAGCCCTGGGATTTCTTTGGAGGGAATGATGCTGAAGCTGAAACTCCAGTACTTTGGCCACCTCATGCGAAGAGTTGACTCATTGGAAAAGACTCTGATGCTGGGAGGGATTGAGGGCAGGGGGAGAAACGGATAACAAAGGATGAGATGGCTGCATGGCATCACTGACTCGATGGATGTGAGTCTGAGTGAACTCCGGGAGACAGTGATGGACAGGGAGGCCAGGCGTGCTGCGATTCATGGGGTCGGAAAGAGTCGGACATGACTGAGCGACTGAACTGAACTGAACTGATGACAATTCTGTTTAATTTTTTGAGGAACTGCCATATTGTTTTCCAGTATCAATGGCACCCCATCCAGTACTTTTGCCTGGAAAACCCCATGGATGGAGGAGCCTGGTAGGCTGCAGTCCATGGGGTTGCTAGAGTCAGACACGACTGAGCGACTTCACTTTCACTTTTCACTTTCACACATTGGAGAAGGAAATGGCAACCCACTCCAGTGTTCTTGCCTGGAGAATCCCAGGAACGGGGAAGCCTGGTGGGCTGCCGTCTATGGGGTCGCACAGAGTCAGACACGACCGAAGCGACTTAGCAGCAGCAGCAGCATGTACCATTTTACAACCCCCAGCCATGCATGAGAATTCCAATTTCTCCACATCTTCACCAACATTTATTATTATTATTTTTTAATAATAGACATCCCAGTGAGTGTTAAGTAGTATAAGTAGTATCACTGTAATCTTGTTTTGTGTTGCCCTAATGACTGAGGCTTCCCAGGTGATTCAGTGATAAAGGCTGCCTGCCAATGCAAGAGATGTGGATTTGATCCCTGGGTTGGGAAGATCCCCTGGAGGAGGAAATGGCAACCCACTCCAATATTCTCACCTGGAAAATCTCATGGACAGAGGAGCCTGGCAGGATACAGTCCATGGGGCTGCAAAGAGTCGGACACGACTGAAACAACTGAGCATGCACAAAATAGCTACATCTTATATTCTCTTTTAAACCTAATGCCAGGCTGGATGACTCATAGCTGGAATCAAGATTGCCAGAAGAAATACCAACAACCTCAGCTATGCAGATGATGCCATTCTTATGGCAGAAAGCGAAGAGGAACTAAAGAGTCTCTTGATGAGGGTGAAAGAGAAGAGTGAAAAAGCTGGCTTAAAACTCAACATTTAAAAAACTAAGATCATAGCATCCAGTCCCATCATTTCATGGCAAATAGACGGGGAAACAACATATTTTCTTTTCTTGGGCTCCAAAATCACTGCAATGACTGCAGCCATGAAATTAAAAGATTTTTTGCTCCTTGGAAGAAAAGCTATGACAAACCTAGACAGCATATTAAAAAGCAGAGACAGCACTTTGCTGACAAAGGTCCATACAGTCAAAATTATAGTTTTTCCAGTAGTCCTATACAACTGCGATCATAAAGAAGACTGAGCGCGAAAGAATTGATGCCTTTGAAATGTGGTGCTGAAGAAGACACTTTTGAGAGTCCCTTGGACAGCAAGGAGATCAAACCAATCAATCCTAAAGGAACTCAACCCTGAACATTCATTGGAAGGATTGGTGCTGAAGCTGAAACTCCAATAGTTTGGCTATGTGAAGAGCTGCCTCACTGAAAAAGACCCTGATACTGGGAAAGACTGAAGGCAAGAGGAGAACGGGGAGACAGAGGATGAGATGGTTAGATGGCATCACTGACTCAGTGGACATGAGTTTGATTAAACTCTGGGAGATGGTGAAGGAAGAGGAAGCGTGGCCTGCTACAGTTCATGGAGCCGCCAAAAGTCGGACACAACTTAGCGACTGAACAACAGCAAATATTTAACATTATATTGTTAATAAGATGACTACACTGTGGGCAATTTAAAAAGTAAGTTTTAATTCAATAGACATTTTTTGTTGACTGTATATCATAGGCTGACTACACTCTCTACCACAGCATCTTAGGGGCCTATAAAATAAGACATAAAGTGTGAGTAAAAAAAGAACTGGACCACGGGCTGAATTTGAACAAACCAACCAACCAACCAAAACAGAGGTTGTTAAAGAAGAGAAGTCAACTCTAGAGATGAGCACTGTGCTTCAGCAAGAGGTTTGGGAACAAGTGGTGTTAAGACCCCAGCCGGGCCTATACCATTAAGGATTTTTATAATTAGAAAGTGAGTCTAGAGAGGAGTCTTCTGATGCTCTTGCGGAATAAAGGCATTCCTTGGTTGGTCGCAGCAGATCAGTTTGCTTTCTGCCCTGCGTTAACCCAAGAACTTGGGTACTCACCCCGGGTGGGAGGCGCGGCTGCGCTCCCCGCGGGCCCGGCGCTCACCTCTGGCGTCCGGGTCGCCCTAAACGCGGTCCTCGCATCCTGCCCCGGGGCCGCCACTGCTCCGCGGGCCTTGCCGTCCTCCCTGCCCTCCCCAGAGCCCACCGCTCCTCTTGAGCCGCGGACTCGCGCATCTCCCGGCAGCCGCCGCCGGCGACAGGGGCCCTCGCTCTGCGCCAGCCAAGCCGGGCGGTCTGCGGGGATGCGTAGCTCCAGCTCCCGCAGGGCCAGGCCTCCGGCGTGGGCCCCGAGCCTGGAGGGTGACTGTGAGCCCCAAGAGACCTGCAGATCTTTTCAGGTCACCGTTCTTCTTTCAGGACAGGATTTCTGCGGACAACATGTGGAGTGGCTCTCGCCAAAGACTGCAGAAGAACTCTGCCTTTCCCCCCAGGAGAGCTCCAGAAGTCGGGGCAACAAGCCAGGCTGGGTCGCTGGGTCGCTGGGGGCGGGGGTGGGGTTAGGGCAGGTAGGGGAGCTGAAAGGCCCTGAACACGTTGACAACCCAACCTCTTGTGAGGTTATGAATTATAGCCTGGTCAGACGGTTATGACCTAGTAAGACAATTACCTACCTGGTCACCTACACAGGCCTGCCTTTGACTGAATGATATCTTTTCAGAGCAGATGCTCTGGCCGCCTCTGTTAATATATACGTGTGGGGTGGATTTCGTAAGTCGCAAACTTTTGTGAGAAGTAGGCTGATAGTCATCAAAAATTAAGAAGAACCTCAAGATGATTATGCTTAAAGAGTCTGCTTACCCACTGGATAAAATCATGTAAAATGTATTCTCTTTTTGAAGATTCGTAAGAATGGAGATTTTAAAACATTATTTAGATAGTTTTTCAATACATTTGTAAATGTAGTCCACGTGCTAGGAAAGCAGCGTGATATAATGGGGAAGTCCAGAACTTGGAATCAGAGCAAATGTAATTAAGTACCGGTTCTGCCTCTTTCTAAATTGTCAACGTGAGCAAATCACCTAACCTCCCCCTCCCTTAATTTAGTCTATTAAATTCTTGTATTTCCAAAAATTCTTTAAGAACAATGTTGTTATTGCACAATGAATGTGTACAATGTATAACCAGCATCAATGTTATAATACTGTTCCAATAAATGAGGTAGAGTATATAAAAAAGTATATTGTAAAGTGCTATACAAATATTAATTTTTCAACAAATGTGTATTTTGTTCACAACTTAAACTGTGACCATTTATTCCCAAAACCACTTATTTCTATTTCTTTACCTTTACAATCAATATTGACGTGTTTCCTTTTCTCTACATTATTGCGTTGATCACTGGACACCACTTTAAAAAGACTTTTTGTGGTCATGTTATGGGTTTAATTTTGGTAGGGCCACCTTATGAAAATTTATTATTTTCTATGAGCCATGACAATTCAGGTGCCACCAAGTGGATAGTGATGCCTGTTTTATGGTCGTACGGACTTACCCTCTAGCATATTCTCTGATTTGGATGAGAGAATATAGTTAGTCTATAAGCTAACCAATTTTTTCTATTGTATATATTTTTTGAAAAAATAATAGTCCTAAAGCATGACCAATTTAATCATTAATGGCACATATTAGACATCTTAGTCAATAAGATATAGAGACACAGAAGCACTTATATTCAGAGCCCGTCCCTCAATTTCAACTCTTTTTCCTAACAACTTTCCACAACCATCAAAGAGTCCTTTGGAGCTGAGGTCAGAGCTGGAATGTTGCACTATTAAAATGGATGAAAGGTGAAGGCAGTAGAGGGCTACTGGAGTGATGCATTCCTGAAAGCCCTGAAGAACAGGTGGGTCAGGTCGCCAAAGTAAAGCAGGTAAGGTAAGAACCAGAAGGGAGTTGTGGTATGCTCAGTTAGTCATTGGGATGTCAGAGAGAATGTTGACATCAAGTCAAGCACCAAAATGAGCCAGGAATTTAGGACACCAAAAATGATGCCCTATGAGGGCAGTAATTAGGGACCAAGATGGGTCAGGCTGCCAAGGGAAAATGCCAATGTATCCTTGTATTAAATCTTGTATGCAAACAAATGCCACTTGGAAACTAGAATCTACCTTTGAGTTGATGTCAAAAGCTTTCCATTTTAAGTCTTTCTTTAAAAAAAAAATTCTAACATTTATTGGATACTTGATACGTGCCATCAGTGTTCTGAGCACTTTATTTTGTATTATCTCCCATAATTTTTATAACAACCCTATGAAGTAGACAATCTGTTTATCTGAATTTTATAGAAGAAACTGAGGCAAAGGAGTTTAACCAGCTTGTCTAAGGTTACTCACTCAGTAAATATTACCCACCCAGTAAATGTGACTCTATTTCAGGCAGGCCTCAGAGCCTTCACTCTATACCACTGTAGGACATGGCTTCCTGCTGTTTTAACTCATGCTTATTATCTATCATTTCACTGGACTCAGCCCTGAGAGAGATGGCTGAAGACATGCATATCAGGTCCAGATAGTATTTAGTCTATTTTCTCTTATGAAGAATAAATATTAAAAAATATTTTTTAAGATGTATAAGTTAAGGGAAAACATTTTAACTTTATTTTCTTTGAGGTTTAAAAGCCTCTATGTAGTTTGCTGCACCAAAGCACTTGAAACTTTGTCATCAGAATTCTTCATGGCAGATTTTGCTCAGTTTTGTTCATTTATGAAAGGCAGCTTGGCTTTATTGTTCCTCTTTCATGGAAAGACCATGTTTATCTGTCCGTATTCTAAACTCTCAATCCCCTTATTTTTCTTTCTGGAGGCATTATTGGTTTTAAAGGGATTTCAGGATGTCCAAATTAAAATGTCAGCAAATAAGATATGTGGAGCTAGAAACTGAGAGAAATTAGAGCTAGAGATATGAATTTGGGGGTTTATGATCAAGAGGTTATTGTTTAAGTTGTGGGAAAATATCCCAAAAATGAAAAAAGATAGCTCAGTTCAGGTGGAAAAAGACTTTATAGATAATTCTAGTCCAGTCCTTTCCATAATTCTCAACGCCCCAGAACAAAAACGTTCGGCTCTACTGCTGTACCTGTGATGATGAAAGCTCATTATCTCTTGCATCAGTTTCCTCTCATCACTGTGACAAATTACCATGAAATTAGTGGCTTAAACAACACAAAAATACAATCTTACAATTCCAGTGGTCAGAAGTCCAAAATGAGTTTCATGGGGACAAAATCAAGGTGCTGGTTTCCCCCCACAGGGTCTGGTGTAGAACTTGCTTCCTTGCCTTTTCCACGTGTGGAGACTGCCTGCATTCTTCGGCTTATGGCCCCTTCCTCCATTTTCAAATCCATTGACATAGCATCTTCACAGTTTCCTTCCTGACTCTCTGCTTCCATTGTCATATTTTCTTCAATTTTTCTGCTTCTTTCATCTTTTAAAGACCATTGTGATTACAGTGGACTCATCTGGGTAATCCAGAATGATTTCCTTAACTTGATTGCATCTACAAAGTCTCTTCTGCTTTTTATGGCAATAGATGCAGAGACTCCAGGGATTAACATCTTTGGGGGCCATTAGTCTACCACACCCCCAAAGTAGCCCACCTCCTAATGGCTAGAAAGTTTGAGCTAAACTTTGCCTACATTTGGTTTTTGTGCATTGGCCTGGCTTTGTCTTTTAAAGTCACAAATATTAAGTTTAACATCTGCAAAAAAAAAAAAAAAAGTTTAACATCTGCCATATAACTCTCCTTCAGATACATGAAGATATATTGACCCCACTCTTTCCCAAAAAAAACCATTTCTTCACCAGCTTAATAGGATAGTTCCAAATCCTATCATCTTGGTTGGCCTCCTATGGGAAACTTTGGTTTATCAGAGTTAATTTGAAAATGTGTGAGTGGATCAAGCAAGAGTAGGTAGAGCCAATATTCCTCTGATTCTAAGCGCTGGATTTTTTTTTTTTTTTGAGGATAATTGCTTTACAATGTTGTGTTAATGTGTACTGTATAACAATGTGAATCAGCTATAAGTATACAAATATCCTCTCCCTCTTGAGACTCCCTTCCTCCTATCCACCCTCATCCTACCCCTATAGGTCATCACAGAGCACCCAACTGAGTTCCCTGTAAGCACTGAATTTTAATTAACATGATTGTAGTCTGTTAAATTTTTGTTTTTCCAAATATGACTGAAGGACATGTTTACCTGAACTATAATTATAAAGTTGATTTTTAATTGAAACACTGGCTTTTACAACTAAGTTTATTAAATGACTCTTTAATGTCAATGAGCACGTTAATAATTCTTAACTGCATGTGATCTATAGACTTAATTACATATAAGTTTCTATCTAAATCATTAATAAAAATGTTAAGTGTGATGCAGTCTGTGACAGAGCTCAGCAGTATAACTGAAGGACTTGTCCAAGAGAACATTTATCTGCTTTCTTAGGTTTAAGTCCTTCAAACAAAATCTAACTGTGTTATAATCTAATCCACAGTTTTTCATCTTGTCCAAGAGGGGCTCGATGTTTTACACTCTTTGTATTGCATTCTCCTTGACTACCAATCTACCAATACCTTCTGAGAAAGAAATAATGTAGTGTAACTTTTTTGGGTAAACTCAGGCTGGCTATAAGTGATCAACGTCTCCTCCTTAAGAGCTCTCAAATCACCAGTGAAAATCCAGTCTAGACATTTTCCTGATACTAATATTAAGTTTGCCAGAATATTGTATGCCAACTATAGTTTCCTTCTTTTGTTAAAAACTGCCTTGTTCTGACTTTACAGTCTTTTGATCCTTCTTTTCTTCATTACAGATACTCAACTATGAGTCATTGTGATGATGTACAGCAGGAATGGCCTCACGTGGAAACCTTTTTGGTCCAGGCTAGGTTGTGAGGCAGGTTCAACTCTTCAGAGACTGATAGTCAGGAACACAAAGAGCAGTTTCTTCATGTGAGAGGAATGGGGTAGATGGTATATGTGGAGGCTGTATCAATGGTAAAGTACAAAATAAATTCCATTGTTTTAAAAAAAAAATTCCATTGTTTTCAATTTAATTGCTTACTTGCTTAAGAGCTTCCTGACGAGTCTACAGAGAAGTTGGAAGGTGACTAGAGAAGAAATAGGAAACTTTTTGTTCTAAAACGTAGAGATCTTTGATCAAGTACATATTGGCAATAGACACACAATATTTAACCAACACAATCAACAGTGAATAGGTCTTTAATCACAATGATCACTTTTCAGGTTAAAAATCCTTATTTTTACATATGAATAGTTTATACTCCTACCATTAATTTAAAAGATTTGACAACAGAAGTATAATCTACAGTTCTGATGATTTTTAATAAATAATTTGGTGAAAGACTTTTAGTGTGATAAGCACAATTAGAGACATGCCTGGTTTGGGAACTGGTGCTCTTAAACTTTTGTGGAGATTATAAATTTAGTCTGCTTCCACAATATAAGAATATATAGATATTGGACACAGATTAATTTAATTTGAAAAACTGACTTTTAAATGTAAAATGAGATTTTTGGAAACGGTTATTCTCCTCTTAGGAAGACTTGCTCATGGTAGACTTCCAATTGGTATTTATTAAGTGATTAAGAGACACTTAACTGTGATGAGATGCCATAGACATTTCTAAATATTATACTTTTATGAAAAAAATACATAAAATATAGAGAAAATTCATTTTTTAGATATAAAGATGTCTTTGTACTTTTTTAGATTTTTCAACTTGTTTTTCTTAGTTTTTATGACACATTTCAGTAAGGAAAAAACTTTAAAAACCTAGTGCATGGATAGCACTATGTTTTTAATTAAAATACAAAGACTATTTTCTTATAATTCTAGGTAGATATGTTAATTAGAGCATAAACTCTCTGAGCATAGAATCTTGTACTATTTGTCTTTATATCCCCAGTACATGGGGCAGGAGGAATTCAGTAAATCTTTGTATAAATGAAAACCTTACCTTTCAGATCATTTATATGAAGAGAACAGAACAAAAGAGGGTATATAAAGATTTTCACTCACTTCATTTAGTACATCTTCTTCACAGATGTTTTGTGTTTATTACTTCTGGAGAGCAAATGTGGTCTGAAGATGAAGAGGCAGTTCTTCATGGCCTAAGTAATGAAATGAAGAACTAAATTTCATGATTACTCATTTGACTTGCTCTTAAACTTTAGTCTAAGTTCTTTATATCCTCTCTACAAAATGGGCCAAGGTAGTTAAATAAGGTTGCCAAGAAAGTTTTGAGGATAGGTGAATAAATGTGAAAAACCATTCATTATAACAACTGCATAGACACTGTACACATTTAAGAAAAGAATGATGCTGCTGCTAAGTCTCTTCAGTCAGGTCTGACTCTGTGCGACCCCATAGACGGCAGCCCACCAGGCTTCCCCATCCCTGGGATTCTCCAGGCAAGAACACTGGAGTGGGTTGCCATTTCCTCCTCCAATGCATGAAAATGAAAAATGAAAGTGAAGTTGCTCAGCCATGTCCGACTCTTAGCGACCCCATGGACTGCAGCCCACCGGGCTCCTCCATCCATGGGATTTCCAGGCAAGAATAGTGCTGTGTAAATTTTATGTGTATACAAAATAGACAAATCCTCTTTAGTCTTTGTCATTCTAAACAGCATTTTTATATCTACAGTTTGGGATTTTGACCTTTTGGTTAATCCAGAAATTTGGTCTAGTTAGCTCTTTCACATATTTGTGCATGGGTGTGTGCATGTTTGTACGTAAATTTTGTTTTTCTCTCACGTCGGGATTTCTTATTTGTTGCTCACAGAAAACAGTGCTTCACAGAGCCACTTTAGGAGGTGGTTTAGAATAATTACTTAGATTTATGGTCTTGTGAAGCTAGATTTGTTTTTTGATAGAATGTATATCATATAAATCTTTCTCACTGAAATCTGCCTAACAATAGAGAAAAGAGAATAGAGAAATATTACCTATTCCAACTTTCCACAAAGGATCTGGAAGCCAACATGGTCCTAAGATGTCTTTCAAGACCTACTTTTAGCTTTGAAAATTTATAGAATATTTTTCCAGAATAGAGATGCTCAGTATCTTGATTGTGGTATTCCCAATAGTATGTACGTATGTCAAAACTCAACAAATTATACACTTAAAATGTATGGTGTACGGTGGTTTAGTCGCTAAGTTGTGTCTGACTCTTTGTGACCCTATGGACTGTAGCCCACCAGGCTCCTCTGTCCATGGAATTCTCCAAGCAAGAATACTTGAGGGGGTTGCCATTTCCTTCTCCAGGGGATCTTCCTAACCCAGGAATGGAACCCGGGTCTCCTGCTTTGCAGGCAGATTCTTCACCGACTGAGCTATGAGAGAAGCCCCTCACGTATCCTAATAAAGTTATTAAAAAACATAAGTTTGTGGAAGAATGAGTGAACTATAATTACAGAAACAATATAGACGAATGCCACAAATATAATATTCAGCAAAAAAGGCCAGATACTGAAGAATACATGATGTGTGATTCACTCTTAAGGGACAGCAGTAACTCAAAGGAGTATGACAAGGCCTTCTGAGGTGACAGTGGTTTTGTGTTTTGAATTGGATCACATGAACCCATTTACATCCCCAAAATTCATTTAGCTGTGTTTTTATGCACAGGATCTTTGTGGTGAGGGAATAGTTCTGTATCTTGATTTTGGCGGTAGTTATACAAATCTACAAAGATGTGATGAAATTGTGTAGATTTTTTCATACACACACACAAACAAATGCATGTAAAAGTGGTGACGTCTGAGTCTGAGTGGTGAAGTCTGTGGATTGCAATGTCAATTTCCTGGTTTTGATATTATACTATAGTTATGTAAGACGCTACCATTGGGGAAAACTGGGTGGAAACTCCTGTACTGATTTTTCAATTTCCTGTGAATTTATAATTATTTCAAAATAAACCTTCAATAGTGTAAAGTGGTATTTTAGTATGTGAGCATCTTTTGAATATTCTACTTATATCCTCTTTCTAGAAATTTCCCTACTACCCCTGCTCAGGATTGTGGTGACAACTATTACGTTCAGTCGAAGCAATCCCAAACCTGGATGGCGGCTGATTAGCCCAGGGGTGGGCATCTATCCTGATGAAGGGATTAGTACCTTCTTCTGAAAAAAAAAAGCATTTGGACTGAGAGCTGTCTCTCTTCATGTGCCTATACCTTGTGAATTCAAGAACTTTCTAGGGTGTCCTGTTTTCCATCATGTAATCAGGTGTAGCAGAAAGAACCTGGTCTACAGAGAAAAGGTAAGGTGAAGCAGGTGTACAAAAAGGGGGAGACACAGGACAGGGAGAGTCCTGTGGACATTCCTGGCTTCTTATGTGCAGCCGAATTCCTGCCCTTTGGTTTGGGAGATCCTTCTATGCCTTTATAGTAAATTCATCTGCCTACCTTAACAAGATGCATTTGGAATTCTATTACTTGCAACCATAACAAATCCTTGTCAGTGCATCTAGGAAGAAAAAATCATATTTATCCTTTATTCTTTAAAAAAAAAATGTAAAAACTGAAGTATAGTTGATTTACAATGTTTTGTTAATTACATCTGTATAGCAAAGTGATTCATTTTACATATATGTATGTTGGTTTTTTTAAATATTTTTTCCATTATGGTTTATCAACTTTTTAAACTTAAGAAGTATGACTTTACAGTATCTGAGATAAAGATTTCCACTTCCCCACAGTACAGTTGCACAGGATGTACTAAAGACTTAACCCATCCCTCACATTCAGAGGTGAGAAAACTGAAGCCAGAAAGGTTAAGGAACTTAGCCAAAGCCATACAGCCAGTTTTTAGAAGATCCAGAACCACTGTCCTGTCAATTCCCTTACTTCAACATCACATTGTATGTCCTGGAGGGAAGCCCCAGGATGCGCCATTGAAAGGTTTTATTTGCTTGTTTTTAGTGTAGAAGCTGTATACCTAATGACTCAGAACGTGGTTAATAAGGACCTACTTGCGAGATCAGATGAATAAGGGGTAGGGAACAGGGCAATAAATAGTTATAATTATAGGCACTTAATGCTAAGAAAAGCTTCATCATTTATCATGATTAGTCATAGAGATATTCCATTTGTCATTAGAAACAGATATACAGAGTCTTTTGAAAGTCAAAGGAAACACAACTTCAGGACAGATTACTCAAACATCTTAATTCAAATACTGAGCATCTAGAATTGAGGACAAAAATTTAAGACTGTATTAAACAGGATGTCAATACCCAGTTTGACGTACACTTCCTGAGAGGTGGAGGTTTGCTCTGAAACTTCCTGCTTGGTCATAAAGGGGAACAAGGCAACTGGAAAACGTTGGTCGTTCTCTCTCAGTCTGTTCCAATGTGACTGATGAAAAACGCTGATTTGGGATCGTTCTTAAAAAACAAAAGTACCTGGAGCACAGCTTTGTGTGGACTAAATTTCAAGAGACACCTGTAAGGTGAGAAAGAAGTATTTACCCAGTTTTTAAATAAAGAGAAGTCTAGTAAACACGTGACTTGCTGGAAATCAAAGCACTGAATAGAAAAAGTACAAGTTGCAGCTTTCAGTTCTATGTTCCCTCAATGGAAGGAGGTGCTCTTGTCGCTGCCAGCACATTGCCCGCCCCTCAAGAGTTGTAGCTGTCTGCTTTTTGATGAAAGTTGTCTGTGGATTGTGCCCCAACTCTGTCTCCGGGGGCTATGAATCAACACATAGCCTCTGTTGTGCATATCTGTAACTCTCACTATCCTTGTTTTCTCCTGAGCCACAGGTCTTCTTGTCGTTTTAGTAATTCCACTTGTAGAGGGCTTCTACTGTTTCCCAAGAGCAGAAAACCCAGTTCCATTACTATCTCCTGCGCACATACATTGCCCTTGGTCTTGAGTGTTTGACAGAGCACAAACACTTTTCACTTCTTCACGTGCTTGAGACCTTAAAACCTGTGAGCTGGGATGGGGAGGCGGTGAGAAAAAACCTTCTCACTATACAGTTGCCAAAAAAAAAAAAAAAAAAGTAAATAATTTTAAAAAGCTAAGGAAGGAAGGGGGAGGGAGGAGGAAGATTGGAAGGGAGGAAGGAAGGGGTGAAAAAGAAATAATTAAAGGCATCCCAGTTTCTTAAGGTGTCTTCTATGGAGAGGGCTGTAACCAGGGCAGGAAAGGCTGCTTTGGTCTCCTGTCAAGCACATTTCTTCTAGAGTTCACCCCCAACATTTCCATATTCAGTTGGCTGAATATGGAACACTGAAATATGGAACACTCCTTTCGGGAACATTTTCTGTCTCTTCCTGGCCTGGAGCATTGCATCCTCTTAATATTGTTTTGCAAACAAATGTATCATGCCTGTGGCTTTGCTGTTAGTATTTGGCATAATATTAATCGATAGCTCCCACAAGTTCCCACAAGGAGAGTTCCACCTTGCAACTCTGTCTCAGAGTTATCCTTATAAGTGTATTCATTTTAATTAAGTAAACACTTGTTAAACAGATACAGTGAGATAAATTAGAAGCTCATAATCCTCTATAACTTTGAAACCATGATAAATATCAGACATCGACAGATAATATTTAAAAGGTACAGACTGTAAATAGACACTCAGAAAGTAACATCAGGAGAGAACAAGTTGAAATAAGAATGATGGAATTTTAGCAGAGTAGAACTCCATTTGAAAAAAATTACAATTCTTTTCTTTGATGATAAAAGGAATACCAGTTTTTCATTTTTAAAAGTTTGAAAAACATAGAAAAGCAGAAAAAAAATACCCATCTTGAGAAAATCACTATTAACAACATTTTGGAATACATATTTTGACATTTCATTTACATACTCATACTGAACAACAACAACCAATACACACACATACAACTGGGATCTTATCTCTGTAACACGCTCTTTATTTTTTGGCCCTGCCACACAGCTTGTGGAATCTCAGCTCCTTGACCAGGGATCGAACCCCTGCCCCCTGCAATAGAAGCATGGGGTCTTAACCACTGGACTGCCAGGGAAGTCCTTGTAACATCATTTTTTAATCTAATAATATATTGTGAATATTTACTCACACCTTCAAATATTCTTGTATATCTGATTATCAGTTCCAAAATACGGATGGTCTGTACTTAATCTCTGCTATTAGTCATTTAGTTTGTTTCCGATTTACAAATATTATAAACAACATTGTTGTTAACTACCATACATAAATCATTTTGTAAATATCAGGTTATTTTCTTACATTCCTAAAAGTTGAACCACTTACTTATGTGTTTAAGCATTTTTAGGCTTTTATGATACTCCTACCAACAACATGTGAGGATTTCTTATTCTGATGAGTAAACTTTTCTAGGGGTGACAATATCTCTTCTTTGAAAACTTGATTTATTTTGAAGATGCAGAAATTGCGTAGCAGAGATTTTCTTTCTTGGCATGTCATGCCAGGAAAGAAACACAATGTTCTGTCCGTTCTACCCTGCCAACTTGGTGTTTGGTTTGGGAAGGGTACGTTTGTGTTTAAGGTGGCATCACACCCTTGTCACGTGAGCTACAATACATAGATCAAAGAGGAGAAAAGTTTGGGGCAATTCTTTTCATCTCCAGTTTGCTTTTGCTTAATGCCTTCAGCACAATACAAAGCAGTCAACTGTAAGTGGGTAGTATGGGTTTTCCTTAACTGAATCTTCTCCCCTTTAAAGAAAACAAATATCATACTTTTCATTAAATATTCATGAATGCAAGATCAGATCAATGCAAAGTTAGGTTTTTTTTATATTTAATTGTAAACTATGTAACTTTTATTAAAAAAAAAGACAAAACCAAATGCCATTAGCTTGATTTGAGAATATGATGAGGGTTAATCCCTTCCTGTTTCAGTGAATATGGCATTAAGTATATAAATGTATCTCAATTTTTAGTGCAGTGCAACCTGTCTTTGAGAAATTTCTAAACTATTATTTAAGATGCTAATTATAAGATATATAAGTGTCACATGTGGGTGATTTAACCTAATACACTTACAAAAGGGAACAAAGTATATTGCAACTTTATTACAAACCTGTATTGAGATACATAGTAATATATAGATCTCTATATAGTAATCCTTAAATAATAAAATATCATAATATTATATATAACAATAATTACATCATTATCAATTATTATATAATAATATATTATATAAAACAATATGTTATTTAATAATGAAAAATACTATGTCAAGCAAAATTTCACCCTGGTGATTTATTTTGGCTGTCTAGTACTTGCCACTCCCACTCCTCCCCCAAGTAGAATATACACTTCATAAAGACTATAATCTTGTCTGTCTTCTTTACTGCTGCATTCCTATCCTGAACAGTTCCAGATATGTAGTAAAAGGCCTATAAATATTTGCTGAATAAATGAAAAATAGACATAATTTTAAAAGAATGAAAAATGGCATTAATTTATAAAAGTGCTATAAACAAAAGTTGGAAAGGCATCCAATTATAAAACAAACCAGACTTCTCCACAGAGTTGAATGTTTAATCTGATTCCAAACCTTAAAGTGGTAGCACACATTACTGGTTCTCAATGAATGATTTAAGTGGATATTAGTTCTAATAGTGAAAATGCAGATGACTAGTAAAGGCATACAGAGGTTCATAACACCAGTGTCAAAGGTGGCCTTTTGGGTTCTGACCGAACATTTGAGAAACAGTAAAGCATCAGTCTGTATGGGAAGGTGTTTAAGTCTGTAGAGGATGAAAAAGGTAGTAACTGTAGGAGTAATTTCTCTTTTTCTGATTTTGTGGGCTTCTATTTAACTTTTGTTTTTCACCCTTATCACCCCAAACCTAGAGGATTAAATAACTCTGGAGGATCTGAGAAACTGATTTTTATACATTGATAACTTACATAATTTTAGGAGAATTAATTAAAATATGTTAAACATAATAGAAGCTTGAAAAGCCCTATCATTTTTTCAAATGATTTCCATGTGCACCTTTTCAAACTTGAACTTTCGGCCAGTTTTTAATATCAGAAAAAGGCAGGTTTTTAAACCATATTTTTATTATGAAATATCATAGAAACCAAATGGTGTATAAAAATAAAGATTTTAAAATAACTAATAAAACATCTATGTACCCACCAATTTGAGAATAATTTCTCAAATTAACTATTTATGAAATCTGCCAATTGAATTGTCTGTTCTCATGTTCAGCTTTCTCAAAATGGTTTAATTAAATAACATATATTTATCAAAATCCTCAGCTCTGATAATTTCTACTACAGAGTACTTATTTCCAGAATTGAAGGTAGTTGCTACAGAGTTCGTTGTTGTTTAGTCACTAAGTTGTGTCTGACTCTTTTGGAATCCCATGGACTGTAGCCTACCAGGCTCCTCTGTCCATGGGATTTTCCAGGCAAAAATACTGGAGCGAGTTGTCATTTCCTTCTCCAGGGATCTCCCCAACCCAGGGATCAAACCTGAGACTCTTGCGTCTCCTGCATTGGCAGGCAGATTCTTTACCACTGAGCCACCTGGAAAGCCCACTACAGAGTTAGGAGTATACTATTTTTCTGATTAGCAGAGAGCTAATAAGATAACTATGCCTTGTTAAAAGTGTGACTGGAAACTACAATTCTTTAATTTCTAAACTCAAAAGTAAGCTCATGACACAATCATTAGGCAAGTCTCTAAAATTCTTCTGGGTAATAACTATCTTAACCGAATAAAGAATAAATCTCAGATGACCATTAATTTCTTGAGAGAGATTTGAGCTAAGGGTAAGTTAATATTTTTCAAATGGAATCTGTTTTAGTTATCTAAAACAAGAATAAAAAATTGCTGCCTAACAAATCACCACTTAGGGGTTTGAAACAATGAACAGTGGTTTGAAATTTTCTTATCTCATAGATTCATTTCATTTTGAATAATTTAAATTGCTATATCTTCAAGTTTACTAATTTTTTTTCCAGCAGTGTCCAGTCTGTTGTTAATCACATCCAGAGTGTTATTCTTTTTACAGATATTGTTGTTTATCTCTAGAGGTTTGATTTGGGTGTTTTTTTTACATTTTACGCCCGTCTTTTTATCATGCTTGTACTTCCCTCTACCTTTGTGAAAGTACGGAGTATATTTATAATAGCTGTTTTAAGTATACCTCACAGAGTCTGTGAGGGCTTCCCAGGTGGCTCAATGGTAAAGAATCTATCTGCCAATGCAGCAGACACATCCTTCAATCCCTGGGTTGGGAAGATCCCTTGGAGAAGGAAATGGCAACCTACTCCAGTATTTTTGCCTGGGAAATCCCATGAACAAAGAAGTCTGGCAGGCTACAGTCCACAGGGTTGCAAAAGAGTCAGACACAGTTTAGTGACTAAACAACACAGAGTCTGTGGGTTAGGAGATGGGTATGGCTTAGTTGGTCTTCTGACTCTGGGGCTCTTGCAAGTGTGCAGTCAAGTGCTGGTTGTTGTTACAGTCTTCTTAATGCTTGACTAGACCTGGATCCACTTCCATCGCACACAGGAGGATGTTGGGGGGATTTAGTTCCTCTCAGAGCATTGTGCTAATGGCCTCAGTTCCTCACTGGCTGTTGACTGGAGGCTGCCCTCTCTTCTTTGTCACCTAGACCTATCCATTGGGCAGTTTACAGCATAGCAGTCTCTCTCATCAGAATGAGTAAGTAATATAAGAGATCAAGAGAGAGATGAAGATGGACTTCATTGTGTATTGTAATCTAACCTCAGACAGGACATCACTTTTGCCATATTCTATTCATTAGAAACAAGACACTAGGTCCACTTCACCCACAATGGGAGGGAATTACAAGGAGGTGAAATCTATGTGGATCATTAGGAGCCTCAAAAAGGAGCAGAGCTAGCTATTTTATTCTTGGGCAATTAGTGGAGGATAATAACCACATCCTCAGCCCACTAAAGCCCTTGTGTAGTAACATTTCTACTTTTATCAGTAGCCTTGTGGGCTCATTCCATTCATTTAACAGGAATGCTGACCGTATAGCTTTTAGGTGATTACTATCTGGAGAGGTCACTGTATTACAGTTCGTTATTGGCTACACCATCCTATATAAACACTGTTTCAAACTTTTTGTCATGCCTTTTTTTTTTTTTGGGTCAAATTTTTTTGTGTGCCTTTTACCAACCTAGAGATGATTATTTTTCTGTTTGGAAAATGTGAGATAACTCATCTGAGGTGATTTTTAAAAAATACAGGGAAAAATGTATTTTTTCACTTTGAAAAATTTCTTTCAGAATAATTTCTTCTGAGTTGCCATCTCTGCTTTGTCATTCTGTAACTTGTGCTGGAAAATGATTCTACCTGTTTTTGACTTCATTCAAGTAAAAACTGACTACTTGAAAATTCAGTTTTATGCTTAATGCCTTTAAGCATAACTTTAAGCAAATTTGTCAAATTTTACTTAAGAGCAAAATTGCAACTGAAGGTTAGGTTTTTAAAAAGCTGCTAGATCTACAATGTGCTTAATACTTGAAGATGTAAAATCAAGATGCTGCTGCTGCTGCTAAGTTGCTTCAGTCATGTCCACTCTGTGTGACCCCATAGGCGGCAGCCCACCAGGCTCCACCGTCCCTGAGGTTCTCCAGGCAAGAACACTGGAGTGGGTTGCCATTTCCTTCTCCAATGCATGAAAGTAAAATGTGAAAGTGAAGTCGCTCAGTTGTGTCCAACTCTTTGTGACCCCATGGATGGCAGCCCACCAAGCTCCTCCGTCCATGGGATGTGCCAGGCAAAAGAATTTTTGATGTGTATTCTAAAAGCCCTAAAATAAAGTAAAATAAAATAAAAGAAAAGCCTTTGAGGTATTACATAAGTAGCTTAATGATTAGCTGGTACTATATTTTGGCAAAAAATCATAATTACTTTTTTTACTTCTCAATTGTCGGTTTTAGGCTTTTTTTTTCCCCTTTCCCACTTTTTTTTAGCATTTTAAATAGTTCACTTATTTATAATTTTATGTATAAAATATATACAGTTAAAATACAAAAAAATGTTACATTTTGCCCAAATCATTACCAACAATTCAAAGATATAATATCCATGTGATGTCTTTTTTTGTTTATTTTCCCCACCTTTTTAACTTCATCTATCTTGTGAAATGATTCAAAAATTTTTAATGTGGATGGCTTAGTTAATTAAGAAAATATTAGGGGGCTTCCCTGGTGGCTCAGTGGTAAAGTATCCTCCTGCCAATGTAGGAGACATGGGTTTGATCCCTGATCCAGGAAGATCCCACATGCCGTGGAGCAACTAAGCCCATGCACCACCACTGTTGAGCCTATGCGCTAGAGTCTGGGAACTGCAGCTACTAAGCTCACTTGCTGTGACTACTGAAGCCTGCAAACCTTAGAGCTCACGCTTAACAAGAGAGGCCACAGCAATGAATCGCCCAAGCAGCACAACTAGAGAGAAGCCCAGGCAGCAAAGAAGATCACCCAGCACACCCAGACAATAATAAACAAATAAATCTTTTAAAAAAGAGAATATTAGGAAATAAAAAATTTATGGTATGACTTCTGTTATCAGCAAAGATGGCATAACAGGGACCAGAACTAGTCTCCCACCTAAAGTAATTTAAAAACTGAACAAACTGTGTGACGTAATAATTTATAGACTGCACGTCGTGCAGGACAGCAGTTTCTCAGAAAGAAAATAAACAGCCTGAGTCCTGGGATTGTCCCTGGCTGTAGGAGATTTTGCAGCCTAAGAGCACAAGGAGAAGGAACACAAACTGAAATCAGCTACCTCTTTGAGCTGAGGAAACAGAATCGGAAAATTGGGGAGGTGAAGGCACCAGCATTTTGATGGTGAAAACCAGAGGAATGAGCTTTAGAGAAAAACTTGGATCTTTAGCTGAGTACTGATCAGTACTCAGTATGTGAGAAAACTACCAAAGTTGGAGAATCACTGGAAAATAATGAACAGGATACAACTTGGAGTCATACAGGCCAGGAATCATTTGTGTTCCAATCAGGTAGAATGGAAAGACCTCGCAACACACAGAGCCTTGAATAGTCTTCAGAAGGTTCTTACTTCAGTAGTAGGGCCACATAGCCCCTATATTAAAGACTGTTCTTCACCTGTCCAACAAAGCTTAAAAGTAAGTTTTGAAAGGATCAAACTGTTTTCAAATAATATAGCTGCATCCCAGGACAAAACCCCCAAATATGTAAAGGAATACAAAACCTCCAGTCAAAAACTGGGAGGTATTCCACTGACAGAGGAATGGATAAAGATGTGGTATATGAATATAATGAAATATTACTCAGTCATTAAAAAGAATGAAATAATGCCATTTGAGATATTAAAAAAGCAGGAAAATATAATCTTTAGTGAGGAAAAATTAATCAATAAAAACATTCCAGAAAAGATACAGATGATATATTTAGTTAGAGATATTCAACTAGACAGTATAAGCATGATAAGAAGAAGGATGTAAAATATAAAAAAGATCCAAATCAAACTTCTAGAATCAACAACAACAACAATGTCTAAAATGAACAACACTCTGGATGGGAGTAACAGCAGACTGGACACTGCTCAAGAAAAGATTAGCAAACTATTGCTATGAAAGCATAGCAATAGCAATTATTGAAAATCAGCACAGGAAGATAAAAGACTGGAGGAAGAGTAAAGCGCCTGTGGACTGAGGAATGGTATTCAGCACAACATATATGTAGTTAGTCTCAAAAGGGGAGGAGAAAGATGGAGAGATGAATAAATATTTGACAAAATAGTGACCAAATTTTCCCAAATTTGATGAAAAGTAAAAAGTCACAGATCCAAGAAGCGCAATAAATCCCAAGTCAAAGAAATAAAATAAAAAGCACCAGTGCACATCAAAATGAGGTTGTTGAGGACCAGTAAAACAAAGAGAAATCTAGAAAGCAGCCTGAAGACTTCCCTGGTCCAGGAAGGTTCCACATGCCACGCAGCAGCTAAACCTGTGCACCGCACCTGCAGAGCTCACACCCTAGAGCCCACAAGCCACAGCTACTGAGTCTGTGTGCTGCAGCTACTGTAGCCCACATGCCTAAAGTCTGTGCTCTGCAACGAGAGAAGCCACAGCAGTAAGCCCCAGGGTTTGTCATGATATTACATAAGGTAGACTATGATGAGTTAAAGATGTATATATATGAACTTTACAGCAATCATAAGAAAGCCAAAGATGTACTGCTAATAAGCAAATACAGGTAAAATAAAGTCATAGAAAGTATTCAAATTAATCCAAAAGAAGTTAGGACAAAGGAAAAAGCAAAGAACAGATGAGACAAATAGAAAACAACTAGAAAAGTGGTAAATTTAAATTCAGTCCTATCAATAATTATAGTAAATAGTCCAAACACACAGTTTGAAGGCAGATATTGTCCCTGGTGGCTCAGACGGTAAAGCATCTGCCCACAATGTGGGAGACCAGGGTTCGATCCCTGGGCCGCGAAGATCCCCTGAAGAAGGATATGACAACCCACTCCAATACTCTTGCCTAGAAAATTCAATGGATGGAGGAGCCTGGTGGGCTATAGTCCATGGGGTCGCAAAGAGTCGGACATGACTGAGCGACTTCACTATCACTATTGTCAGAGGCAAGTATTAGCCTGCTAAGAAGACCACACAAAGACATTTCAAGGAGACAACTTCAATTTACACACCCCTATCCCTTGTTAACATGGATTAAAAAATGCTAGCAAATCAAACCCAATAATTTATAAAAACAGTACTACATCATGACCAAGTAGGGTTTATCCCAGGGATATGAAATTGGTTTATCAAATAATGTAGTTCACAATTTTTATGAACTGAAAAAGAAAAATGTAATTATCTCAATAAATGAAGAAAAATAATTTGGCAAAAATTCGATATCCACACATGCTAAAATTCTAAGCAAACTAGGAATGAAAGGAACTTTATTTAACTAATAAAGAACATGCACAGAAAACCTATAGCTATTACACTTAAAGGTGAAAGACTAAATGCTTTTCCCTCAAGACTGGAAACAAGACAAGGTTTGTTTATACCACTTAGATTCAGAGTTTAACAGGAAATCATAGCTAATGCAATAAAGCAAATAAAAGAAATAAATGTATATAGATTGGAAGAGAAGAAATAAATTGTTTTTCTAAAGAAATCAACAAGAACCTACTAGAACTAATAAGTGAATTTAGCAAGATTGCAGAATATAGGTCAATATACAAAAATCAACTATATTTCCATATGCTAGCAACAATCAGAAATTGAAAAAGTTTTAAATACCGTTCATAGAAAACACTAAAAACACAAAATACTTAGGAATAAATTTAACAAAAGAAGTACAAAATTTGTACACTGAAAACTATAAAACATTGCTGAGAGAAATTAAAGAAGACCTAAGTAAATGGAAAAGTATACCTTCTTCATGGGTCAGAAGATTCAGTATTACTGAGATGTCGATCCTCTCCAAATTAATCTACAGATTTAATGCAACGCCAATGAAAATCTCAGCATGCTTTTCTGTGGAAATTTACAAGTGGATTCTGAAATTTGTATGGAAATGTAGAGGACCTAAAATAGCCAAAACAGTTTTGAAAGAAAAACAAAGTTGCAGGTTTTACATTGCCTTATATCAAGACATAATAAAGCTATAGTAATCAAGATAGTATGGCACTGGCAAAAAAAAGTAGGGGAACAGACAAGTAGAACAAATTAGAGTCCAGGAATAAGCATACCTTATATGCCTAAATGACCATGTAGCAGGTCACTGGAATAAGAAATAGTCTCAAAAATGGTGTTAAATAGTTAATATCCATATGCAGGGAAAAATATCTAGTTCTTTACCTTATGCCACATACATGTGTATGAGCTAAAAGTGTAAAATTCCTACCAAAAAAATAGGAGAAAATCTTAGTAATTTTGGGTTAGACAAAGATTTCTCATATAAGAAGGACCACAAAAGACACAAAATATAAAGAAAAAAATTGATATAGTAGACATTATTAAAAGCTTTTGCTCTTTAAAAGACACTATTGAGAAAATGAAAAGTCAAGCCATGGACTAGGAGAATTATTTACAAAACTTATCTGATAAAGAATTTGTATTCAGAATATATTAAAAATAACTCCTAGAACTCAATAATAAGACAACCCACTTTTAAAAGGAGCAAAAAATATTTTTGAGATATTTCCATATAACCATTGGAATGGTTAAAATGAAGAAGATTGACTATACTAAGTATTAGCAGAAGAACTGTAACTTTTATACAGTGTTGTTTGCAATACAAAATGTTGTATCAATTTTGGAAAGTGGTTTGTCAGTAACTTAAAAATTTTAATTTATATATTTTTAAAAATTATTTATTTTTTATTAAAGGATAGTTGCTTTACAGAATTTTGTTGTTTTCTGTCAAACATCAACACAAATCAGTCATAGGTATACATATGGTTGTGGTTTAGTCACTAAGTCGTGTACGACTCTTGCGATCCCGTGGACTACAGCCTGCCAGGCCCCTTTGTCTACGGAATTCTCCAGGCAAGAATACTGGAGTGGGCTGCCATTTCCTTCTCCAGGGGATCTTCCTGACCCAGGAATCGAACCTGGGCCTCCTGCATTGCAGGCAGATGATTTACCAACTGAGTTATGAGGGAAGGCCTAGGTATACATATCTCCCCTCCCTTTTGAACCTCCCTCCCATCTCCCTCCCCATCCCACTCCCTCTAGGTTGATACAGAGCTCCTATTTGAGTTTCCTTAGCCATACAGCAAATTCTTGTTGGCTGACTGAGCGACCTCACTTTCACTTTTCACTTTCATGCATTGGAGAAGGAAATGGCAACCCACTCCAGTGTTCTTGCCTGGAGAATCTCAGGGATGGCGGAGCCTGGTGGGCTGCTGTCTAGGGGGTCGCACAGAGTCAGACACGACTGAAGCGACTTAGCAGTAGCAGCAGCAGCTATTTTACATATGGATAAACTTATATCTCTTATACAACCCAGACATTTCCAGTCCTAGGATTTTACCTGAGAAATGAGAGCATATAATCACACAAAAACTTATACACAAATGCTTAGAGCAGCTTTCTTCATAATTGCCCACATTGGAACCCAAATTCTGTCACCTGGTGAATGGATAGAAAATGGTAGTATTAATATATCCATATGGTGGTTCAAACAGTAAAGAGTCTGCCTGCAATGTGAGAGACCCGGGTTCGATCCCTGGGTCAGGAAGATTCCCTGGAGAAGGAAATGGCAATCTACTCCAGTATTCTTGCCTGGAAAAATCCCCAGAGGACCCTGGAAGGTTACAGTCCATGGGGTTGCAAAGAGTCGGACATAGCTGAGCAACTAACACATCACACACCATGGAACACTATTCAACAATAAAAAGGAAAAAAATATTGATATATGCAACAACATGGATGGATATTAAAATCTTTTCCTGAATGAGAAAAGTTTGACAAAGAAAGTGCATGCAGTATGATTTCACTGATATAAAGCAAACTGACCTATTATGACAGAAATCAGATCAGTGTTCGTCCGGGGCAGGGGTCAGGAGAGGGACAGATGACAGAGAAAACTCTAGAGGAAATGAAGTGTCTATCATCTTGATTGTGGTAATGGTTTCAAAGACATAGGCTTATGTCATGATGTAGTTACTATACTTACTGCACTTTATTGTATGTTGATTATACTTCAATAAAACTGTATGGCTTAATACCAATATTAACATTAGTTGTAGTACATAGAAGAACTAGTTAGAATTCTAAATGTGTTTCTTAACGGAGCCCTACGAATTGGTTTCTGCAAATTGTTTTACCTGGAAACACCATAGTCCTTTTGTAGTAATCAAAGACATATTTTGTCAGTGCCACTTCTTTCTCACATGAGTCACTCTGACCCTTCAGTTTTGAGTATAAATGCATCTATCAGTTCCAGTACTGATGATCAGTTTCCTAGCAAACTGTCACTAAATAGACAGAAAAGAAGAACAGAATATTCTACTACTTTTAGGCCTGCTGCCTCTTTGGTTTTGGGGAAATTTGCTCTTTTAGAAATTTGTCAGCCAGACACGTTCAAAATCTCATTTCATGTCTATAGTCATAAATATAAGAGTTATCTTTAGTGGTAAAAAAAAAAAGTATGAAGGCTCTGGAAATTCTAGATATCCATCCAATGGCCTCAGTGGACATATATGAGATGAGGAACAGAAGACCACTGGTTCACAGTGTTTACAGAGTTATAACTTTATGTCCATATACATATAAAATAGTGGGCTCCGCAGGTGGTTCTGTAGTCAAGGATCTGCCTGCCAATGCAGAGACACAGGTTTGATCCCTGGTCCTGGAAGATCCCCTGCAGCAGGAAATGGCAACTCACTCCAGTATTCTTGGCTGGGAAATCTCATGGACAGGGAAGCCTCTGTGTGTGTTAGTCACTCAGTCGTGTCCAAATCTGGGTGACCCCATGGACTGTAGCTCATCAGGCTCCCCTAGGGAGGCAGTCCCTGGGGTTTCAAAAAGAGCTGGACACAACTTAGTGACGAAACAACAACATGCAAAATAGTAGTGATCGTGCTGAAATTATCTCATTTCTCCTAATGAGTCTACTGAGATTAGCATCACTTTAAATACAAGTATTTGCTTTCTGAAAATCAAGCATGTACTTGTTAAACTTCAGTATAGGTAGTTCTCTCACTTCATGATTTAATAATATAAGCGCTGTTGTGCTTAGCAATTACCCAACTGTTACAGGATAAAGCCACATATATTGTTTATAATCTAGGGTACTTTTTTTTTCTACTTCATTTCCTTGTTTAAAAAAGAAACTAGTTTTATTGAGATATAATTCAAACGCCATACAACATATTGTTTTAACCATTTAAAGTGTACAGCAACAGTTCTTAGTACAGTCACAGAGTTGCACAACTGTCCCTGGGATCTAATTCTAGACTATTTTTATCCTCAAAAGAAACTTATCTGTTGGTAGTCATTTCCCATCCTCCCCCTGCCCCACTCTCAGCCCTAAACAATAACACATGTACTTTCTGTCCCTATAGATTTGCTTGATCTGAACACTCACATAAATAGAATCATACCTCAACTTTTTGTGACTGGCTTCTTTCCCTGGAGAAGGAAATGGCAACGCACTCCAGTATTCTTGCCTAAAAATCCCATGGGTGGCGGAGTCTGGTGCAGGCTACTGTCCATGGGGTAGCAAAGAGTCAGACACGACTGAGCAATTTCACTTCTTTCACTTAGCGTGTTTTGAAGATTCATCCATGTTGTAGGATGTATGAATATTTCATTTCTTTTTATTCTGAATAAATCAGCTCCATTAACCAGTTGATGGGTATTTGTTGCCCCTACCCTACTTTTTGGACTTACTTGGTGGTTCAGTTATAAAGAATCTGCCTGCCAAGGCAGGAGACGTGGGTTTGATCCCTGGGTTGGGAAGAACCCCTGGAGAAGGAAATGACAACCCACTTCAGTATTCTTGCCTGGGAAATCACAAGGACATGTTATAGGCTAACAACAACCCTACTTTTTGGGTGTCATAAATAATGTTCTGTGAATACTTGTTCATAGTACAAGTTTTTGTGTTGGATGTGTATTTCCCTTTCTCTTGGGTATGTATCTAGGAGTGGAATTATGGTTCATACGGTAATATTTTGAGGAACTACCAAAACTTTTACAAAGCATCTACACCATTTTATATTCCTACGAGCAATACAGAAAGCTTCCAATGTCTTAACAATAACCTAAAGTACTTTTCAAGTTTCATTTTATGCTATAAATTGTAGGTCTCGTGTTGCCAGAATACAGATGTATTTTAAGGAAGTTCCTTTTTCCCACTTTGCAAAGAAGCTCCAGATATTTTTCTTTCTCTAAGAAAATGGAGTTAGACTAGTTTATCTTAGAGTGTCCTCTAACTCTAGAAGTCTATCCTTCTCTGAACCCTTCATCTTCCATCAGAAAGAATGGCTCATGTTATTTGCACCTTACAGTTTGACCTAAATAATGATGTCTGCTTGGCAAGGAAAAATAAACAAAACTGAAGTCCAAAAACTGAGTCATTGTTTTAAGTAAATCTCTCTCTGCTAGTTGCCCTCTTTGCTTATAAGCCAAAATCGTGGCATATTTTCCATGTTTTCAGTTGTTTTTGAAAAGTTCAGGCATTCTTTTATAATGTATATGTAACTTAGTAAATGGAGGGGGAAAGGAAGAAACTGAATCTACTTTCTACTTAAGTAACTTTCTGGGTGAAAATAGAATCACATTAAAAATTATCATCTAGGATGTTGTATTCATAGTATCAAGCAATACCAACAAAAATATTAAAGCCATGCTAAAGCTTTTCTTTTATTCAAAAGCCACAAAATTCAAACTATGATCTAGTTGTCATTTTTCCTCTTGGATTAAACACCCAACAAATCTACACATCACAGCTATAGCTCATATATTTGACAGTTACTCCAGCAACTCTCACATTCATGAGGAATCCAAAGGCAAAAATGAAGAAGCTTCACTCCACTAGGATCTGTTGATTTTGCCATTAATATTAGACTGTGAAATGTAAAATATAGAGGCAGCATAGCAAAAGAGCACAGGTTTTGGATGGAAAACAGGGCTGAATCTTGCCCCTGCGATTTACTAGTTGAACGACTTTGGGAAAGTTTCTTACCTTCACTAAAACTGTTTACTCATCTGCTGTTTGCTGTTTAGTCGCTCAGTCATGTCTACTTTTACAACCCTGCGGACAGTAGCCCACCAGGCTCCTCTGTCCATGGGATTCCCCAGGCAAGAACTCTGGAGTGGGTCACCATTTCTTTTTCCAGGGGATCTTCCCAACCCAGGGATCCAACCCACATCTCTTGCATTGCAGGCAGGTTCTTCACTGCAGAGCCACATTTACAGAAAGTCTCATTAAATGAGATTAATAGCTCTTATGCCATTGGGTTGTTAACAGGATCAATAGGTAAAGTGTTAGATATAATAAAATATGTGTCAATAAATTTTAGGGTTTTTCTGTTTACCTGAAAATGTTCCTTGAGGGCTCAGGATTTAAACATATATCACTTTTCTGGTCTGGGGATCTGTCTTTGATTTAGTTAAGTATGGAAGTGTTTTAATAGAGCCTAGTTAGGAATTGATTCCTTAACTTGTGATACTTTCCGTCCATTAGATTTAGGTGAGGTTTTCCTACATTTGTTTCTTCTTAGTCGAAAGGATTACATTTTCAGTAATCCACATTGAATTTATTCCTCGGAGCTTAGTTTGGGAATATGTTCCTTATTCTCATCTTCCTCAAAGAAAGCAGAAATTTGAGAAAGTTAAGTTTTAGACAATTTAACAAGATGATCATTGTTGTTGACAAATAACTTGAAATTCTATGTTCTTAGAAATGGAGCATTGATACAATTGCCTGGTACAATTATGATTATTATATCTATAAATTTTCTTGGGATGCTTCTTTAGATAAAAAGACTAAAATCAATTCTATTTATATGCTTTTTCATATGTGTATTTCAAGATGTTTATCATTCAGTTAATGTACATAATACTCCTCTGAAATTCATGGACCAGAAACATTAATTATTTTACAAGTGAATAAACTGCAGTCTAAAATGGTTGAGTTGCTTAAGGCATCTAGACAAGTCTAGGGAAGCTAACAGCAGTTCAGGCTCCAAGCCTTGTTTAATTAATATTGTATCCAGGAAATGAGTTCTTCTTAAAAGCAGAAATCTTTTACCATTCTAGCACATCTCCAGAGAAGCCCTTAAGGGTGTTTGTCTTTGTGTTTCTCGCTAGGTTCTTATTTATATGAAAAACGCTTGAAATCTTATACTTCAACCAAATCCTTCTCTTCAACACTAATAACATTATCTTGTGTGTGTGTTTCTCACTCTTGGTAGGTTTCTTTTCGAGCTATTGTCATAAGTTTTGCTTCCCAGCATTTTTTTTTTTGCCCTTATCTTACTATTTAACTGTTATGCTGATAGTATGAGATTCCATTCATTAGATTTCTTGCTATTGTCTCTTGACTTAATAAATTTGCTATGCAGCCTCATTGATTTTCTTACGGACTCTTTGCAACCTCGTGGACTGTTGCCTGCCAGGCTCCTCTGTCCATGAAATTCTCCAGGCCAGAATACCAGAGTGGGTACCCTATCCCTTCTCCAGGCAATCTTTCCAACCCAGAGATCGAACCCAGGTCTCTGGCATTGCAGGCCAGGGAAGCCCTGTGTATCTTTAGAAATGTAATTTAAAAAATTCTATTCACTCTAGGTTTGCGTACTCCCCCAACAAAGTGCAAAGGCCTCCTAAATATCTGATTTCTTTTCCCTCCATCCACAAAGATGGGGTCTTAGTTTATTCTTACTGGGTCCACTGGACCACCAAGTGGCTTTCTGAAGAGTGTTTTGTTTCTTAGATGCAGTATGAGATCTCTTTTGGGTCCTGTGGGATCTTTCATTGCAGCTTATGGACTCTTTAGTTGTGTCCTGCAGGTTCCAGAGTGTGCAGGTTCAGCAGCTGTGACATATGGGATCTTAGTTCCCCAACCAGGGATTGAACCCACGTCCCCTGCATTGCAAAGCCGATTCCTTTTTTATTTTTTATAGAGACTAAAAATTTTTTCTTTATTTTTTGTTTTTGGCTGTCCTGGGTCTTTGTTGCCACACAGGCTCTAGTTGCGGCAAGCGAGGGCTACTCTCTAGTTGTGTTGTGCCGTTTCTCATTGCAGTGGGTTCTCTTGTAGAGCTTGGGCTCCAGGGCGTTTCGGCTTCAGTATAGCAGCTCCCAGGCTCTGGAGCACAGGCTCATTAGTTGTGGTGCATAGGCTTCATTGCTCCAAGGCATGTGGGATCCTCCTGACCCGTGACCCATGGACCAAACACATGTTCTCTGCACTGGCGGGAGGATTCTTTACCACTGAGTCACCAGGGAAACCTCAAGGTGGATTTTTAACCACTGGGCCACAAGGGAAGTCCCATTGCCTATTGTTTTTAATCATCATAATATCTACAGAATCATGTTTCTATAGTTTAATTCTGACCATATCTGTATGCTGCTCAAAAACTTTGAATGGCTCACCCTAAGTTAGAGTAAGATGGGATCTCCTTGGCATACCATGAAATAGCTCTTATGCCATTGGGTTGTTAACAGGATCAATAGGTAAAGTGTTAGATATAATAAAATATGTGTCAATAAATTTTAGGGTTTTTCTGTTTACCTGAAAATGTTCCTTGAGGGCTCAGGATTTAAACATATATCACTTTTCTGGTCTGGGGATCTGTCTTTGATTTAGTTAAGTATGGAAGTGTTTTAATAGAGCCTAGTTAGGAATTGATTCCTTAACTTGTGATACTTTCCGTCCATTAGATTTAGGTGAGGTTTTCCTACATTTGTTTCTTCTTAGTCGAAAGGATTACATTTTCAGTAATCCACATTGAATTTATTCCTCGGAGCTTAGTTTGGGAATATGTTCCTTATTCTCATCTTCCTCAAAGAAAGCAGAAATTTGAGAAAGTTAAGTTTTAGACAATTTAACAAGATGATCATTGTTGTTGACAAATAACTTGAAATTCTATGTTCTTAGAAATGGAGCATTGATACAATTGCCTGGTACAATTATGATTATTATATCTATAAATTTTCTTGGGATGCTTCTTTAGATAAAAAGACTAAAATCAATTCTATTTATATGCTTTTTCATATGTGTATTTCAAGATGTTTATCATTCAGTTAATGTACATAATACTCCTCTGAAATCCATGGACCAGAAACATTAATTATTTTACAAGTGAATAAACTGCAGTCTAAAATGGTTGAGTTGCTTAAGGCATCTAGACAAGTCTAGGGAAGCTAACAGCAGTTCAAGCTCCAAGCCTTGTTTAATTAATATTGTATCCAGGAAATGAGTTCTTCTTAAAAGCAGAAATCTTTTACCATTCTAGCACATCTCCAGAGAAGCCCTTAAGGGTGTTTGTCTTTGTGTTTCTCGCTAGGTTCTTATTTATATGAAAAACGTTTGAAATCTTATACTTCAACCAAATCCTTCTCTTCAACACTAATAACATTATCTTGTGTGTGTGTTTCTCACTCTTGGTAGGTTTCTTTTCGAGCTATTGTCATAAGTTTTGCTTCCCAGCATTTTTTTTTTTGCCCTTATCTTACTATTTAACTGTTATGCTGATAGTATGAGATTCCATTCATTAGATTTCTTGCTATTGTCTCTTGACTTAATAAATTTGCTATGCAGCCTCATTGATTTTCTTACGGACTCTTTGCAACCTCGTGGACTGTTGCCTGCCAGGCTCCTCTGTCCATGAAATTCTCCAGGCCAGAATACCAGAGTGGGTACCCTATCCCTTCTCCAGGCAATCTTTCCAACCCAGAGATCGAACCCAGGTCTCTGGCATTGCAGGCCAGGGAAGCCCTGTGTATCTTTAGAAATGTAATTTTAAAAATTCTATTCACTCTAGGTTTGCGTACTCCCCCAACAAAGTGCAAAGGCCTCCTAAATATCTGATTTCTTTTCCCTCCATCCACAAAGATGCTGTCTTAGTTTATTCTTACTGGGTCCACTGGACCACCAAGTGGCTTTCTGAAGAGTGTTTTGTTTCTTAGATGCAGTATGAGATCTCTTTTGGGTCCTGTGGGATCTTTCATTGCAGCTTATGGACTCTTTAGTTGTGTCCTGCAGGTTCCAGAGTGTGCAGGTTCAGCAGCTGTGACATATGGGATCTTAGTTCCCCAACCAGGGATTGAACCCACGTCCCCTGCATTGCAAAGCCGATTCCTTTTTTATTTTTTATAGAGATTAAAAATTTTTTCTTTATTTTTGTTTTTGGCTGTCCTGGGTCTTTGTTGCCACACAGGCTTTTCTCTAGTTGCGGCAAGCGAGGGCTACTCTCTAGTTGTGTTGTGCCGTTTCTCATTGCAGTGGGTTCTCTTGTAGAGCTTGGGCTCCAGGGCGTTTCGGCTTCAGTATAGCAGCTCCCAGGCTCTGGAGCACAGGCTCATTAGTTGTGGTGCATAGGCTTCATTGCTCCAAGGCATGTGGGATCCTCCTGACCCGTGACCCATGGACCAAACACATGTTCTCTGCACTGGCGGGAGGATTCTTTACCACTGAGTCACCAGGGAAACCTCAAGGTGGATTTTTAACCACTGGGCCACAAGGGAAGTCCCATTGCCTATTGTTTTTAATCATCATAATATCTACAGAATCATGTTTCTATAGTTTAATTCTGACCATATCTGTATGCTGCTCAAAAACTTTGAATGGCTCACCCTAAGTTAGAGTAAGATGGGATCTCCTTGGCATACCATGCTCCTTTTGATCTGGCATGCATTCGCTTTGCCAAACGCATGCAGTCCCATTCTAGACTATAGTCACACTGTAATATTATCCTCTATGCTTCTGCATATACAATAATCATCTCCAGACAAATAAGCAAGACATTTAAAGATTAAATTAAATAAATCCACTTACAGACTATTAATACTGGCATAGGAATGTCTCTTCAGTATCTTATAGTTCTAATATTTGCCTCAAGCATTCATTTAAAAATGTGTTAAGCATATACATATCACACAGAAGATACTTTCCAATGTTAGACCACTTACATCTTTTCTTCTGCTGCATCAACTTAAAGACCCATAGTTTAACACATAAAATCATAGCTGTGACAACAGTATTTAAACAACCATCCATTTTTTCTGTAATTTAAATCACATATCTATGGAAACCATCTATAATCTTTACTCTTGACTGTATTCCACTAACAACAGCTGAAGACTTTATTTCACAGATGAGGGGTGAATGATTTAGAACTAGGTTTACGACTTGCCCACCATGATCCAGTGTTGCTATTACTCTTTCCGTCCTGTCAGGGCCTTTTGGAATGGGCATTCTCCCATTCACCCAGGGCCACAGCATCAGATTTTGCTTTAGAGGGTCACACTTCTGAGGAGCAGCTGAATGAACATTAGGCAGATGGGATTCAGAATTTGGTGACCAGTTTAAGAACAGGTACAGCATAAAGTGAAATTCAATTAAGGGTTATGTTTATAATTATGTACTGCTGGTTTATAATTATGTGTATTATATTACTAATAAACTCATTTTTTTCCATGAATGATTATTGACTCTTATGTAATGCTCTATTTGCTATTGTTATAGATATATTTAATCATATATAAAACAATCACATAAATTACAGCTTCCAGCTATTTTAAAATACTTTAATCTCAGAAAATCTGCACAGCCTGCTGGAAACATCCATCAATTGTTACTCGAAGATGCTAGAAGTTTATAATGATTTCTTTTTAGATGACTAGCATGATAAGTGTTTAATAGGTTAGCATTAAATAATAAATTATTGGAAATGAACAAGATATTATTGGAAATCCAGCATTTATTCTGATATTTAATATTATACCAGGTCCCAAATATTAAACTTATTAATATCAATAATAGTAAAGTTCCAAATTCTCATTTTTTTATTTTAGCATTTTGTTTGGTTATTGGCCTATAATTTTCTTTTAAAAGTTTAACTGCCACTGCAAATTTTTCATAAGCAAGTGATGACAAAAAGTATATTAGATAAATCCCTTTCAAAAGACAGATCTCCAAAAGGTTCTGCAACTCCAAACTGTGGATTAGTTTAGTATAAAAAAGTAACTTATATGCAATACTAAATATAAATTACTAGAACTAGTAAGTGTTCAAGTTTTGATGTTTCATTGTATTCTTTTTAAAGAAAGTTTTGCTTTTCCTGATTTCAAAAGAAGTAGAGTCATTTTAGAAAAAAATGGAAAATCCAGAAAAGCACAGAAAACACAATAAATTACCAGTAATTGTTCTACCACAGAAATAATCTCAATTTATATTTTAGAGTTTACCTTTCTAGTTTTGCTTTTTCCTAGCAACTGCAATTTTTTATTTTAGTCTTTGTGCTAGTCTCATCAGATACAGGAATCTTACCGAATAGAGATCTAAGAAATGAGATCTCTACCTACCCTTCCCCCCTCTTTCATGATAGAAACTACTTCTGATCTTTTTTTTTGGTCATATCTGGACTTGGTATACAGAGTTGGTGACCAAAGGATACAAGTTTATATTTTTGACAGAATCAAAGAAACCAGGGGAAACCTTTTTTCCAGATAAATATTTTAATATAATTATCACACAAAGTTGTGTATATATATATACATACAACTATTTACAAATATGCAAGCATATGTACAAACCCTAGAAAGGAATACACAGGAAATAATATGTGTTAGGATACTGAAATTCTGTTTCTTTTAAATTATTTTGTAATTATTTTACACCAAGGCAGGACTATTTTAGTTTCAGAGAATCTTGTATAAATGTATTTGTTCAAAAGCTTCTCTGTCAATATCTTTTTCTGGGAATACATCATAGTTCAGAGGTATCTCTTCAACCCAAGAAGATAACTGTATATTAACCTGAGGGAAAAAAAAATGTTGTTCACATTATAAACAAATATGAAAATTACAGAATGACTCTACTGTTTTCAATTTCAAGAAATCAGATTTATATTACAATGAGAGGGACTAAGTTTTACACAGTGCCACATGAACAATTCTTTGTCATAGTAAATGGCAGGCCTGTAGATTCAGGGACTTAATTAATTTACCTTGATTTGGGAACTTGAAGGGATAAAGAACATATAGAATAGAGTAATTATTTTAATGTAACTAGTTTAATAAACTAGCTTAAACAATAAAAGATTAAAACAACAATGGGAGTACACAGAGAAACTTCATATATACACAGTGATGGTGCTAACACGTTGCATGAAAAGAGCTAATCTCCCTCTATAACCTTCATCAGGCTCTTCTCTTCACACTGCAAACTTGGGTCTCCAAGACATAGAAATTCTGGAGCCACCAATACATATACCTACTTAAAGAAGTTTCATTAAATTGGAAAGCAATAATGTTATTCAAGAATTCGTATGTAAGGACTCGTTCAAAAACATTTACTTTGTTAAGTGAAAATCACTGAATTATTTCAATACATATAAACATTATAAATTGGAGAGCATGTATTTTAAAGGTGTGTTTTTATGAGTATGGAAAAGTACAGCAGAATCACACCACTCATGCGGTAGGGACCTCAAGGGGAGGGAGCTGGGGAGATTACCATCATGTCTTCACGTATCTTTGGATTATTTCTCCTGTTATGGTAAACATGACTGTAATTTAGATGACTGACAACAATTTTTAAAGAAGGTATTATTCATGACTGTTTAGTTTCTTAAAGGAAGAAATAAGATACTTAAATTTGGCAGTGGGTTATATGAAACGAAACCACTATGAAAGAAAATAATATGATTCTGTATTAAGAAATGCTACAGTATCTCATTGAGGGGTCTCAAAGAGCTTTACAGATATTAATCAACCTTTATGAAAGAGTCAATTTATTGGGATGAATCTTATTATTAAGTATCAACCTTATTTTGTATGGAGAATCTGAGGAATATAGAAGCAGCTTGAGCAGGATTCCAAAGTGACCTAGAAGATAAACTGTGTTCAGGATGTGGCCTCCAGCCCACTCACTGGAGAAAAAGTTATGATGTGGGTGTTTTTAAGTCTCTTACAAA
This sequence comes from Oreotragus oreotragus, assembly GCA_006410675.1. Taxonomy (NCBI): domain Eukaryota; kingdom Metazoa; phylum Chordata; class Mammalia; order Artiodactyla; family Bovidae; genus Oreotragus; species Oreotragus oreotragus. Next base: position 67,483 of record SJYX01016615.1, read on the forward strand.
TATTTAATAGCATTTGTTAACCTAAAACTATAACTCCACAGTTAGAAAAATTGGGTAGAGAAGCAAAGGAATATAGATCAGGATCCGAATGACACTCTCAGAGCTCTGGAGGAACGTGAACAAAACACCAAACAGTTCTTAAGCCATAAGGTTTTGCTACTCTTCCTAGTGTTGTCACTGTGTTCAGACCGAACATTTCTAGAATAGTGTGACAGCTATCAGAAAAAAGCAGGAGAAAAGTTTTGACAATAAAAATGCTCGGAAAGAAGCTTACATACCTGAAGACCTGAGAGAGAATCTTCCAGACCTGGCACTGTCACTAATAACGACCCTTGTTTCCTTACATTATGGCAGATATACTCCCAGGCTCTGTAACACATTAAAAAGTTCTTTGTTAGGTTTTACCAGATACTGGATATTTTTTTTGAATGAGGATGACAAAAAGAATATGCAGCATAGGTGGTATCTAGAAATCCAGATGGGCAACATACTAGTAATTGGCAAATTCAGTTCCTGAAGGGATGTTGGCAAAATCCTGGAGTTACAATACTGAGAGAGATTTAACAATACTGAGAGAGATTTAACAATGCTGCTGCTACTGCTAAGTCACTTCAGTCGTGTCTGACTCTGTGTGACCCCATGGACGGCAGCCCACCAGACTCCCCCATCCCTGGGATTCTCCAGGCAAGAACACTGGAGTGGGTTGCCATTTCCTTCTCCAATGCATGAAAGAGAAAAGTGAAAGAGAAGTCGCTCAGTCTGTCCGACTGTTAGCGACCCCATGGACTGCAGCCCACCAGGCTCCTCCGTCCATTGGATTTTCCAGGCAAGAGTACTGGGGTGGGGTGCCATTGCCTTCCCCAGATTTAACAATACTGAGAGAGATTTAGGGTTAATGCAAGCAATTGTGAGTAAGACCACAAAAAAGTTTTCAGAACTGATACAGATGTCAACGCTGGATCATGGTTAAAGCCCCTTCAGTTTTTATGATCTGTCAAACTTTCTACAGAATGGAACAGAGCTGAGGGGAGTGGGTGGGAAAGAGTCATGGAGAAAAGCCACAGAAGTCAGAAAACAAGCAAAGGCTAATAATAAGAATATAATATATAGATCTTTTAAAATAACATCAAGAGTGAAATCATACTTTATTTGATTTCACTTTATTTGGCTGTCAGAAATAGTCACTGGAAAGCCTTGTGGACAATATGATACCTGAGAAGTTCAGTATGATCAGCTAGGTTTAAAGCACAAAGGTAGGCCATGTGTATGTGTCAGAGGGCAGTATGTGATCAGTTTTGATTAGCCTGTAGTGCAGACATGAATGGGATTTCTACACTGCATGAGTCTTGATAGTACACCCCATTGGGGAGCAGGGGTCAAACAAAGCAAGGAAGTGTACCCTTTGCAGTGAGGCAGGTGGGCAGCAATGTTGTTTGCACTTACTTTAGTTATAGCAATGGCTATTGGGTTTAGTACATTCTGGAGCTTATTAGGCAAAATGATAACAAATGTTCTTTTTCTCAGGTTAGATCTAAAACCAACTAGCAATGTTTGATAATAATTATTGCTGTGCTTGGGCTAGAGCTGTCTGTTGTTTTGATGCAGTTCCCTAAAAATGATGTTTTTTCAAGTCTGTTTAGTAAGACTGAAGAAGCTGATTATATTAGCATGATTTGGCATGGCTCTAAAAACAGCACTTGCTGCTTCTGAGAAGTTGTCATTGCAGTAGTTTATAGATTTCACTTACTGAAAAAATACATAGAGGTACCTTTTAAACTAAGATTTACTCTACTTGCTACAATATAGAATAATATAGGTAAATGATCAGTTCTGTCAGAATGACTCTATTATCAGGATGCTTTATCTATCTTTTAGAAGATAATTATTCATGAAGATAATTAATTATCTATATCTAAAATTCATTGCACTTGACTAATTTGGAGAAGTGACTGAACATATGGGGTCAATACCTATTTGGTGAGTCATGCAGAGTTTGCAAATGAATTTTCCAAGATCGCACAAGCATGCAGCAGTTCCAGTATCAAGGTGACCAGTAATATCTGTCATTCTTCAGCGTTTAAAATCTTCCTTTATGAATCTTCCAAGAGTTTAAGGTGCTTTTCTCTTTTAACTTCTTTATAACATTGGTATTATTTCATTATCTAACCATTATGTAATGTTTTGATTACTGGTCATGAACTTGAAAAGGTAAAAAGCTACACAAACTTTGTCCAATGGAAATTAAGTTTAGAGTGCAATATGATTAAAAAAACTTTGTTCATGTTGTGTTTCTGGTCTTTACCCTGTGAACAAAAAATCATCACCTATTCTGTCTGCACTTTGATGATATGGTTAGTTTTCTGTTGAACAAGTTTCTCTATAAACAATTTACATTGCTAATTTTGTACTGATCTTAACCTAGAAGTAATAGATGTGTTTGCATGTGTGTGTGAGAGAGAGAGAGAGAGGGTAAAGGGATAGCAGACAGAGGTTTAGTCATTCAAGATTCTACTTCATATTAACTGTTATGGTCTATAATTATATACCTTTTTATTTCTAAGCAGCAGAAATCTCCCTGATGCACTAATTCAAACACGAATGTAATGCCCTTTCATACATATGGAAAGGTGCTTTCCTATATCTAGAGTTACGTACGTCATGATAAATAAGTTAGTAAGCCTAACTGACTAGAAGATCAGTGTTTTGGACTGTAAGAATTTTCTAATTAGAGGAGCCCATAAGTCCTGATGGGAAGTCAGAAAGGTCACAGGGAACTCCCCATGGTCCAGTGGTTAGGACTCCATGCTTTCACTGCCTAGAGCCTGGGTAAGAGCCCTGCCTGGGGAACTAGGATCCCACAAGCAATATAGTATGGTCAAAAATTAAAACAAACAAACACACAAAAAAACTGATCACAGATTTGCTAATTTTTCTATTGCTTAAATAGGGGAATAAAGTCTAGGAACTATTACTATCTTAACATTTAAAAATTTGGTAATTAGTCATTGCTTTTTAGGTGAATATTCTTATATCTTGTTCTATAGTCATTTATGGGCAGCAGTTAATTCCCATCATTCTGTGACAGGATAGCAAAGGACATGTGTTTTTTCAAAGAAAAGAAAACTGAGGCAGAAAAAAATGTTAAGACCCACTGGGAACTGACAACTTCTTGCATCACTGACTGCAAAGCAAAAGCTTGGGTCATGACACCAGTTTCTTTTTTTTTTTAATTAATTAATTTATTTTAATTGGAGGCTAATTACTTTACAATATTGTAGTGGTTTTTACCATACATTGCATGACACCATTTTCTATCTCCTCAAAATCAGATGTAATACTTTTACAAGGTTAGATAATCAATTTTTATTTTCACTTAGACATAACATATTTTCTTTAATATAATCTCCTGAGAGTTGAGGTTATTTCTAAAAAGTTTAATATCACTCCAGGACCCCAAGTTCAATCTGTGGTAGGGGAATGAAGGTCCTACAAGCCTGGCCATGCCAAAATAAATGAATAAATAACATACCTGGCCTGTTCTGCCTTATCAAGAAAATATTCAAAGACATTATTCATTATAATAACATCAGCATTCTGCAGAAGTGAACCTTGTGTACAGATGTCTGCATGAAGCACCTAAAGAATGAATTCATATAAGAGAACAAGGACACCATATCACATAACTACTTAAGAAATAGCTGTTCATTCAATGACATTGTGAGACAGGCGGTAAGGGAGATTCACACTTCTTAAAATGAGAGTACAGTATATTTAATACTACTGCCTATGGAAGATACTTAATGTCTAATAAAAGCCATAAACTTGTGAAAACTTTATTTTTTAGATAGACTTGTGTATATAGTCATAATTACACTCTCTTCACTCCCAATTCAGAGCTGTTTCTACTGTATCAGTAGATGAGTCAAAGGACCTAGGTTCAAATTCTGGCTGGATTATCAACTAGGTTTAGACATTTGAGTAGTCAAGTGTCTTCATAAATAAAATGGAGTAACATCTGTCCTGATTCACAGAATCAAATGGGACTAAGTAAAGTTTAAAAAGTAAATTTGTAAAATGTTAATACAAGTATGTTAACTGGCCTTGTCTGACTCTTCATGCAAAATTTACTTGAATATATTATCTATCCAAGAAAGCAAAACAATTTATTAGAAAATTATATACTTCAAAAAATTACCTTAGACTATAATCAATAAGTCTTGTAGAACACAGGCAAGATAACAAGAAGAAATATTTATCTGCTCCAGAGCAAAGCAAATTAACTTTTATTTTAAAAGAAGAGAAAAAGTTTTTTGTATTATATGATTTTTTTCCAAAAAAACATTTAGTCTTACAAATAAATAATATTCAGAGGTGTTTTTCAGAATGTTTAAATCTTGATTTCTAATTAAATTTATATTCTTTTATTTATGTGATTTATTACATAACAGCAGTGTGTTTTTGTTCACTAAATATGGAACAATGAGAAAAATCTATAAATTTAATATTGGACAGTGAATTCTCTTTGATCACTTGCCTCTCAATTTGTAAGACTGGAGAGAGAAAAAAAGGCAGGATGAAAGGAGGAAGAGAATGAAAAGTTTTCCTTCTATAAAAAGGGGAAGGCTAGTTCTGAATCTTACTAAGATATGTCTTTGAATATTAGATTGAACTGAACACCAGAGATCCTTAGATACTCAGTGCTTCTGTGCACTGCCATTAGAAGTGTAGGCTCACTAGTGAAATGATAAGGATTATGGCATTAACCAAAAAACTTCCTTTCCCCTTTCTGGTTATTTTTCTCCTTACCTGTAACAAAGAAAATTTCTGTCATAGCCCAACTTAGGGCATCTTTCTCCCAAGAACTGTTATTCTATGGTACCCACAATTCCTCTTGCAAGTTTATAAAAGAAAAAAAAGAACTGCGAGCATTTTACTTAATCTTTTTGCTAACTTGCAACATTCAGGGTTTAATTAAATACACATCTTGACAACATGAAGATATTTAAAATTGCTGCTAACAAAACTATATATGAAGAAAACTATATATATATATAAAACTACATGAAGAAAACTAAGAAACAAATTCTACTTTCTAATAAAGTTGGGGAGGAAGAGAAAAGTGTGAGTGGAATATAATGATAATAATTCATCTTCATTATAGTTATAAAATATTAACTCAATCTATTTCCATACAACAGCAATGAAGAATAGATTCAAAAATTTCCCAACTCCAATGCAGAAGAAACTTGGCTAAATTTGCTACACAATGGATAACGGAGTAAATATTTTTAAAAGTACCTTTATTCTGTCAGTGAACTGATACTTTTTTATGACCATTTCCTGCAACTGGCAAAAGTCTCCATTCAGTTCTACTCCATACAGTTGCGATGCTGAACTGTAAAGATAACCCTAAAATATGAAGACACATGATAAAAAAGAATTAACTTTTAGTTGTAGGTTTCTTTCTAGTTGAAATTTTAAGTCAAACTTTTAAAACAGAATTCAATAAACTAAAAGTAAAGATAAATAACATTATATAACTTATATAAAACAACTTCAAGAACTTAGACTCTTACTCATCAAGACCTCAACTGTAGTTTATTAATATCCATTATTTAAAAGTAATTTTATCTTATTTATCAAATACTACTATTTTAAGCCCTCCCCTTATGTATATTTGTAGAATACATTTTTTCCAAAAAAGGCTAAACTTCCTAAAAACATAAAAATAAAAAATTATGTTTTTAAGGATTGATTTCTTATTTTCTTGATAAAGCTGCATTCAACAGAGTTGGAGATAAAGAAAGTGATCACAAATAGATTCTTTCTTTAATACCCTATTTCTGTAATTTCTTGGAATGTTACATCAGGGGAAAGTAAGAAAGGTGTTAACCTATCGGAAATATGATGGACACTCAGCACAGTCTGACATAAGATGTGGGTGGCTGGAGGTGTGTCCTGTTTAGCTTATGGAAGCCAGCCTGCTGTTCGGTAAATCCATCAAAGGTAACGGGTCATCAGTTAAAAAGGATCATCAAAAACAGACTACGTATTCTTACCTATCTATTTTTGGTTGTAATAGCAAGAGCAATCTGGAAGGAGAGGTCAAATCATATTCTGAAGACCATTTTACATCAACTAACACCTATGTGTAAATTCCATTTATATTTATAGCTCACCATAGATATTTAGAATATGTTCAACAAAGCTTATGCACATACTCAAAAAAAAAATATTGTTGACTGAATCAGGGACCTCTATAGAGGAAAATGACTATATGTTTAAACCCATTGATGCTACCAAACACTTGCACAGTCACAATTATTTAGCTATATTTATTTCCAACAAATACAAAAATAAACAAAAGTGGACAAAATATGGTAAATGATCATAATCTCTAATGTTCGCCAAGCAAAATCAGCAGATAAACTGCATTTTCTATTATGGCTGTTTTTTCTAACTGTAGGATAAAAGTCAATGCTGAAAAATAAATGAAGCATGAAAGGGTTAATTGCTTCTGTTTAGAGCAGGCAGTGATGCTGGGAACGGACAGAGCCTGTTCCTGGCATGAACGTCTACTGCTGCTGGCCACATGTTTTAACACGTCTGCTGATGACAACCAGAAACCACACTTCAGTTTTTTTTGATAAAACCATTTAAGAACATTAAAAATATTCATGATTTGAATTTTTCTTAAAGAGTCATATTCAGCTGATATCTCAGACACAAAACTCTACGTTCAGACTTTGGATCACTGAAAACCACGGTGTGTCCTGTGTCCAAGATGATATCATTTGCCTTGCTCACTTACAGGTGAGGATATTGATGCCCAGGGTATGGAGTGATTTGCTCATGGCTGTAAGCGATTCCCTAGTCGAGCAAATTTGTCAGTTTTATAAAAGCTCTTATCAAAGCTCAGTGTGCTATACTATTTTACGACAGTACAGAAAATGGAGTTAGAAGCATGGTAAGTGAGTGACAGAATACCAAAGTGTTATGAGGGTCATCTGTTCCTGTTTTGCTGAAATTCCTTCACTTGTGTGACAGAGACAAACCAGAAAAGGAGATCAGAGAGCTGGCCTTTGAAAAGCCCAAATTCAATACACTATTTTAACCATATTACTCTATTACTCTAATAAATAAAGCCAAGCTGTCACCTTAGATGGTGGCAGGCAAAACTGTTGCTAGGAGGAGAAGAAAGTATTTCCAATTGTTGACTATGTCCACAAGTTGGACTTTACCCCATAAAGGACGGTGCCCAGCCTGGAGCCAATGTCAACCAAGACCTTTCCCGACAGATCAGGGAGTACGTGATGATAAATGAATTTCAATTCCACGAGAGAGAAGGAATGAGAAATAAACCCTGGAGAATGAGAACAAATGTTAAATTGTGCTTGAGGATTAACAATTCCATTCTGTACTTCTAATTCTTTCACCTATAAAGTATATTTCATGCTTTTCTTAGTTGATGAAAGCCATTCAGAGGTTATTTAGAAAACATTAGTGTGATAACTCTGCACTCATGCACTCTGAGCTGTAAGACACAAGAACAAATACGCAGGCTCTGACATTTAGGCCTCTAGAAAACGGTTACTCAGCTGGCTGTCCCTACACCATGCTTCTCATCTTTCTCTTCCACCCTCTAGGGCGTCCTAGGCTTTTCCCTTTCTCGCCTCCCAATGAACTGCTTTTCCCTGAGACTGCTTCCTAACTCCCATAGCACCTGTTTTCCTCATTCTACCCCAGAGCCATCACAGAGCGGCCACCTCTTGCTGCATAGACTGTCAACTACCAAAGGAACGACCATCTCTGGAGTGGAACAATGTGGCACCCTGGCCAACCTAAAGTGTGGTCTGGAGAGCCGGAGATGGGTGGTATGGGAGGAGGCTAAGACACTCCTAAATTGTTATTTCCCTTAGTTTAATTGCTATAATTTCTAACCTCCTAGCCCATTTTCTTACTCCATTATTTCTGTAATGAAATACCTGGGAGAGCCTGAGTCTGTTTTTTCTGATATGGAGGTAACCTGAAGATTTTCTTTATTGTGTGCTAGTACATAATGGTCAGGAAACTTTGATCACGGCAAATAAATGGTGGCAAATAAAATGGAAGCAAGCAGGCTAATCCCTGGGGAGAAAAAAAAGGGTGACTGGGCCTCAGAAGTAATACTGGAGATGGTGGGGTACAAGGGCATTGAGCACCACAGTCCTTATCTCCCCTCGTTCTCACTGCCCTCTTTGCCACATTAGTGCTCCTGCCCTAGGCTACAGTCATCATTAGTGTCTTAAAGCTGACAAGCTCCTTTCATATAGGGAAGAAGAGCCCCACATGGTAATCACTCTAGTTATCTGGGCTGGTCTAGGCACCCAGTCACTATTTATGATCTGACTTTTATGCAAAAATGCATCTTAATCTCCAAATTTTTCTTTGTCGAACATAGCTCTTCTATAAACTTCTGTATATCAGATCTGATATGGTATTATAGCTAGAATTCATTTTTTAATTTTCCCTCTATTGTTCTTGTTTAAGTCTTTTTCTACTCTGTGAACTTCACTACTTCAAATGGCAATTATGAGCACTATTTAAAAATAGAATCTTAAAGCAGTAAACCAGAGTAGTTTAATCCCCAACTATAATACAGGTACAATAAATTTGTATTAGTCACATATTACAAATTTGGTAGTGGTGAACTTTTGAGAATAGTATTATCTAACCTAGATAGCATATTGAAAAGGAGAGATATTACTTTGCCAACAAAGGTCCGTCTAGTCAAGGCTATAGTTTTTCCAGTGGTCATGTATGTATGTGAGAGTTGGACTGTGAAGAAAGCTGAGCGTCAAAGAATTGATGCTTTTGAACTGTGGTGTTGGAGAAGACTCTTGAGAGTCCCTTGGACTGCAAGGAGATCCAACCAGTCTATTCTGAAGGAGATCAGCCCTGGGATTTCTTTGGAGGGAATGATGCTAAAGCTGAAACTCCAGTACTTTGGCCACCTCATGCGAAGGGTTGACTCATTGGCAAAGACTCTGATGCTGGGAGGGATTGGGGGCAGGAGGAGAAGGGGACGACAGAGGATGAGATGGCTGGATGGCATCACGACTAGATGGACGTGAGTCTGAGTGAACTCCGGGAGTTGGTGATAGACAGGGAGGCCTTGCGTGCTGCGATTCATGGGGTCGCAAAGAGTCGGACACGACTGAGTGACTGAACTAAATTGAGGATCAGTAGCATGAGCACATTACTACTCACCNGGATGAGATGGCTGGATGGCATCACGACTAGATGGACGTGAGTCTGAGTGAACTCCGGGAGTTGGTGATAGACAGGGAGGCCTTGCGTGCTGCGATTCATGGGGTCGCAAAGAGTCGGACACGACTGAGTGACTGAACTAAATTGAGGATCAGTAGCATGAGCACATTACTACTCACCCACTCTAAGCAATGCCTCAAAATCTAGGTTAGCCAGGAGACTGAAATAGCATTGTTTAAAGTAATACCCTAGACAATCATATCCAGTTTGAACAAAAGATATAGTAACAGAAGAGTTTACATCTTAGCAGCATGGAGTCGGTCTAGTTTCCCGTTTGAAACACAGGTGTTGCATCTGAGGGACAGACATGCAGGAGACTATTACTAGAGCTGTCCTGTGTTACAGACAGGAGATGCCCCATGAGGTCAAATCACGGCCTGCACAAACTCTCAAGATTATCCATCTCTGTCTTCTAAGTTCACGCCCATCCAACAATATCGGATTACCATCTGAATTCACAAGTAGATAGTTCTATGGGGAGAAAGTTTTCAGCTCCCTTGGCAGTTATATTTCTCACTGTAAATAAATCACCGCTATGGATAAATGTAAATCTCTTCTGAGTATATAAAGTATGAGTTAGTTTTCCTGTATTCAACTACTTCCAATTAGTTTCAGGACCTGAGAAGTCACCTCCTATTAAATATGTTCAGTAAAAAGCAGAAATACTCCCGTGGGGGGACATGAAGTGGCCTAGCCTCCCAGGACAACGTTTCTATTTAGTTTCTCTGATTTCAGAAACTGCTAATAGCTCGGCTGCAGGTTGGCCTTATGCTTTAAGAAAACCCAAAAAACAGTGAATGCCTGGTCAAGAATCTGCATAGTCATGACATGTAAGGAAAAGTGCACACAAAGCCATCAGGTTTGCAGGCTGGAGTGCCTACCTAGAGGTGCTGTCTGATGTGAGCCGCACACCATACAGTAGTTTCTGCTCATTTTTCCTTCCTCACATAATGAATCAATAAAGTCTTCATCATAAAGGAATGCATCAACGTGAACTGTGGGTTCTGGCTGCTGCTGTATCTGGTGGAGAGAAGAAAAACATCAAAAGAAACAGAGTACAAAGAAGTCTCTTTTTATTGCTAAATAAGGCAAAACATCAGTGGTTCATATGCCGAAATTCTGAGAGCAACAACAACCAGAAAGACAAGTTTCACTTATAGAAGTCAGCAACTCGGCTCTGCTTTCACGCTATTTTTGAGACACTGGCAACTTGCTATTTGACCATGTCACGATGCAAAACATGGCTATGAGAAACAGATAAAAATTTTAGTTGAAAGGAGTATTCTGAGATCCTTTTGTCCATCCTAAGTAGTATATTTTACAAATAAGGAAACATACCCAGAGAGATTTCTCCCAAATGACACTAGTTAGTTCAGAGGGGGAGAGTAGAAATTAATACCCATCAAAATACTTGGCAAGTACTCTTTTCCCAGAAGCAAAATTTTCAAATAATAAAAAATGTTAATTCCATGCTTACAAATATCAGCACTTAATGCTGGTAGTACATGATATAACAACAAGCAGCTACAAAGATAAAAAATGTTTGATCCCTTCTACTTCAACGATAATAAAGAATCAACGAAAGGGTGAACTTCACCCTTGATAAAAGAAAGTCAGGGAAATGGAACAGGGCAGAGAAAACCAAGACGATTACATAGGCAGGGACAGATTACTGCTGTATTGTTGGGCCTTGATTTGGGCTGGGGTGGGGTGGGGTCTGCTTGGCAAACAGGACACCCTCAAAAACTATCTTTTGAATGAATGGTACTAGGGAGCCAGAGGATTACCAACTCAAAAGAATTGGGGAAATGGATGAAGCACCAAATGAAAAAGAGAATTAAGGACTAATGACTGGACTGGAAAGGCTAATGGGGTTAGAGAAGAAACCTCAAGTAGCACTAGGAATAAATTAATTTAATATATTTACTTTTTGGAGGGCTAGATGTTCTGAGGAAAGCATGGTTTCTAGAGGTAAGTAATTCCGAAGGTCTTCTGCTATGTTTTTCAACATAATGTCATTATTGTCTTGAGTGAATTCATCAAAATCTCCTGCCAAAAAAAAAAAGTATAGTTTTTATGGTTGCAGTGATACCTAGACTAAGTGATTACAATGGATGGTTATCTTCTATCACTTCAGTTCAGTTGCTCACTTGTGTCTGACTCTTTGCGACCCCAAGAATTGCAGCACGCCAGGCCTCCCTGTCCATCACCAACTCCCGGAGTTCACGCAGATTCACGTCCATCGAGTCGGTGATGCCATCCAGCCATCTCATTCTCTGTCGTCCCCTTCTCCTGCCCCCAATCCCTCCCAGCATCAGTCTTTTCCAGTGAGTCAACTCTTCGCATGAGGTGGCCAAAGTACTGGAGTTTCAGCTTCAGCATCGTTCCTTTCAAAGAAATCCCAAGGCTGATCTCCTGTCAGATAGCATCAATTTATAACAGTAAATAAACATTCTGCTAAGTCGCTTCAGTCGTGGCCGAATCTGTGCAACCCCACAGACAGCAGCCCACCAGGCTCCTCCGTCCCTGGGATTCTCCAGGCAAGAAAACTGGAGTGGGTTGCCATTTCCTTCTCCAATGCGTGAAAGCGAAAAGGGAAAGTGAAGTCTCTCAGCCGTGTCTGACTCTTAGCGACCCCATGGACTGCAGCCTACCAGGCTCCTCCGTCCATGGGTTTCTCCAGGCAAGTGTACTAGGTCCAATGAAATATTCAAATTCTAACAAATGCTCCATGGAAAGCATTGAGTTTTTTCTTTTTCTAAGCTGCATGAAAATAAAAACTTGACTATTTCAGCCTGTTACAGAACAACAAAGACATTTAAAAAGTATGTAGTACTCTTACTACTTAAACTTACTAAGAAGTAGTCAAATATTCCTTTTGTGACCATGTAGACTTTGTAAGTTTAGGAGGCATTGCACAGGGATAACTTTAATCTGAGCATCCCTGCCTCCAATAAAATGTACCCAAGACTTCAGATAATAAGCACAAACAGATGGCACCAACTATAGAATAAACTTTATAAGAATCATGTTGCTCTGCTGCATCTGAACAGCAGATAAAATGATCATTAAAACAGCACATTTCTGATGGCTCTGGCCTACTTTTGGATACAATGGAAAAAGGGGAGTGAGTGTGTGTGCCAATGTATGTAGCAATAAAGATGAAGAAAGTGACACTTGGTGAATCTATGTGAGGGTGTAAAAGTGGTTTTCATTGTTCTGTTTTTTCAACGTATCTGTGTTTAAATTTTTTTTAAAATTGGCTCTACAAAAGAATGGTTTCTAAGAAGCTCATACATAATTTTAACTAGAACAGACTCGCCTTGAAGTAAAACACTGTAAAAGTTAGCTGTAGCCTGAATGCCAAATATAGACTGGAAAGAACAACTAATGAAAACATTTTACCTTTTTCTTAAAAAACTTTCTTATATTGAATTCTTGCTAGAGTAAAAGGATCTCAAGGGGACTGTGTTTTTTCTTACTGTTTTAAAATAGCTATAAAAGGAAAACAGGTAGATTGTGAAGAAAATACCATCCATTTCCACATACCCTATCCCTCAAGTCTTTGGCTGTTTTTAAATAAGTTCATGATTTCCTTCTTAAACAGATTAATAAAAATTCTTGTGTTGGGTCAGAATGCTATTCGAAGTCACAAATAACAATTAAAATTTGGATATTTTCTAGCTTGCAAAGTTCTTTCAGGTAGAAACTACGTCAATTAAATATTATAATATCCATGTGAAGAAGACAAATCAAGATTACCTTTTCTGATTCACAGAGGAGGTAATTAAGGTGACATGAATTGTGAAAAGTTACAAGGCAGGCCAACAGCAGCAAAAGAAATGATATAAATGATATAAACCACTACGTGAGAATCCCATCCTTTACAAATGCTTTTTGAGTATTTAGAAAATAACACAGGGATGCTGCAAAATGGGTTCTTATCTAGCCTAGTCTAGAAATTCCTCAAAGACCTTTCCAATCCATCCAAAAAAGAAATGAACCTAAGTTTTTTACTCTTCCTTTTCACTCTTTCCACTGTGTCCCTACATACACAGGTTCTTTCTCTGCATAACATCCCTCTCAGCAATAGCAGTTAACATGAAGATACATTATTTGACTCCCTGAACTAATGCAGAAAGATCTTTTAACTTTTTTTTTCTTTCTTCACCTATCTGTGACAGTGATCTAAATGTTGCTTCAAATTATTTATTGGAGAATGAAGAATATAAGTTATAGACAAAAATATTATGAAGATTCACTCCAAATTCTTCTATTTAAATTTTTTTTATTATTATCTTTTTGGCAATGCCACAGTACATGTGAGATCTCAGCTTTCTGCTCAGGGTTTGAACTTGCGTCCCCTGTGTTATTTTTAAAGGCCATGTAATATTCCACCATATTTGTATTAACCATTCACTCCTACTACTATACATTTATATACAATCATAACTGTGAAAATCTAGGGACATTGCTAACATTTGGCATACTTTGGCCTCTTTGCATAACATATAGCCTCTCTGCATTTATTTCCTTACTATAAATTCCTAGCAGAAGTACTTAAACATTGTAAAGACTTTTGCAACATACATAGTCATGTATGGATGTGAGAGGTGGACTATAAGAAAGCTCAGCACCGAAGAATTGATGCTTTTGAACTGTGGTGTTGGAGAAGACTCTTGAGAGTCCCTTGGACTGCAAGGAGATCCAACCAGTCCATCCTAAAGGAGATCAGTCTTGAGTATTCATTGGAAGGACTGATGTTGAAGCTGAAACGCCAATACTACGGCCACCTGATACGAAGAGCTGACTCATTTGAAAAGACCCTGATGCTGGGAATGATTGAGGGCAGGAGGAGAAGGGGACGACAGAGGATGAGATGGTTGGATGGCATTGCTGACTCAATAGACAGGAGTTTGAGTAAACTCCGGGAGTTGGTGATGGACAGGGAGGCCTGGTGTGCTGCAGTCCATGGGGTCGCAAAGAGTGAGACACAACTGAACAACTGAACTGAACTGAACTTGCTACATACTGCTAAATTTCTTTCCTGAAAGATTATACCAATTTACTCCATCAGAAAAAAATAAGAATATGTGTAAGCCTTACTTCATGAAAGCCTTACAGCATTGAACTGTACTATAAAAACAAACTTTGTTGTTTTAATTTGCATTTCTTTAATTACTAGGGAGGCTGAAACTGAACAACTGAACTGAACTGAACTTGCTACATACTGCTAAATTTCTTTCCTGAAAGATTATACCAATTTACTCCATCAGAAAAAAATAAGAATATGTGTAAGCCTTACTTCATGAAAGCCTTACAGCATTGAACTGTACTATAAAAACAAACTTTGTTGTTTTAATTTGCATTTCTTTAATTACTAGGGAGGCTGGACATCTTTTAACATGTATAATAACAATTTCGGAATGTGTGGTAACAGTATGTTGCTTGGAAAAAGATTAAAGGTGTTAATCAGTTGCCTTAGGACAGTTAGGTTTTTCTCAAATTGCATATGCAGGTGGGAAGGGAATGGAGAAAGAAGAGTTTCTCTGCAGAGCAAAATCTATTCTTTAAAAGTTTCCTACTTATATTTAATTAAGTACATGGGAAAAGAGAAGTCACCAAAGCTGACAGTCTATGAGTCCAGTCCCACTTTTTATATTTAGTCAGGTATCAAGTCCCATCATGTTCTCTTTTGAATCCACTTCCTCTTTATTACTGCTTCACAGGTCACAGGTACCACCTCACACTTAGAAAACCAGGACAAACACATAATTGGCTCCTGAATGATCAGTTTCTCCCCAATATAAGTTACCTTACACATCTATTTTGGAGAAGGAAACGGCAACCCACTCCGGTATTCTTGCCTGAAAACTCCTATGGACCGAGGAGCCTGGCGGGCTACAGTCCATGGGGTCACGAAGAGTCGGACAGGACTGGGTGACTAACACAACACAACATCTATTTTAAACTAATCTTGCTTAAACTTCACTCATGTCATTCCTTCTCCTTACAATTTTGGGACAGCTGTCCACTTTTCAATGTGTCCAGTATTACTCTAGACTTTCAGGGCCCTCTATATCACAGAGTCTAACCATCCTATTTTCTACTCTCATTACTCACTAACATAATTTTTGCTTAAGACAGGCAAATTCTCTCAGTTGTTTTCCATATTCCTTTTTGTTCATATTGCTCCTTTCAACTATGACCTTGTTTTTCACAATAAGGGCCTTCTCAAGTTACTTCATCTCCAGGAAGTTAAGACTTACCTTCAGCCCCTGGCCATCATTCACCCATCTCCTTATCTCTAATGACTTATAATATATAATTAAACATTGGGCCATATATTTCCTATTATTCATTAATATCTTATATTACTTTGAAGTTCTTATTCAAAGTTTAAAAATTTACTGAGGGGACTTCTGGCCTTAGACAAGATGGCTCCTCCCCTCTAAATACAATGATATACCCTGGACGTAAACTAACAGGCAACCATAAAGGACTCTGAAGGCTAGAAAAAAGGTAAACTGTCCAGGGTTGTCAGGAATTAAGGAAGGAAGGTCACTGTAGTGAATTCCCTACTGGGTTTTCATCTTTCATGTAGCCTGGACTGGGCCCCTGGAGAGGTGAGTGACCACCAGCCAGAACTACCAAGACCTATAGACCGAATAAACAAAACAAAAATGAAGTCTGCTCTCTCTCATCAAAGACCGTCAAGGGGAAGAATAACAGAGGTGTCCTAGGGAGCCCTAAGCCCTAGCCCACACCTGGGGCAAAGGCAGGCTATCTGCTAACAAAATAGGAGGCTGCTGTCTCCAAGGCCCTCTACCCAGCAGGACAGACTCAGGCCTGAGGCCTCTCAGTCCTCTGCCCGGCGGCCAAGAGCAAACCAGGCCCTGTGCTGCTCACCCTCCTACCCCCACTGGTGGAAGGCAGCTCAGTGACATAGGTATCTTCCTCCAAGCAGGAAGCACCAGCATAGATTGAGCAGGAAGCCCCGGCAGTACCAAAGAATGAAACAAACCTGAATAGCACTGCAAGGGCACTGAAAACTAAATGTTGTCAGAGCTACAGCTCACAAAAGCAGGCCAGAATAAACTTAAGCAGAGCAACTGCCTACTAAGACAGAAAATCTGAACAGGATCAAGTCAGCATACTATCTAAAATATCCAGAATAAAACAAAAATTGTCCTAGCATACAAACAAAACTTTCACGACATAACAGAACATCATTTATATCAAGAACAGGAAAAATCTTAATTTGATGCTTGCAATCTAGATGCTACTGTGCAAATTAGTCAGAGTTCAGATGATCAGACAAGGACTTTAAAGATGCTATAACGAAAATGCTTCAGTACGTAGTTATGAATTATCCTGTAACAAGTGAAAAAAATAGAAAATCTCAGCAAAGAAGTAGACGTTATAGAAAAAGAAACAGAAACTGCAAAACAGAAAAATAAAATAATAATAATTTAGAAACCCCTTGCTGAAAGGGCTCTATAGTAGAGAGGACAGAGGATAGAACCAGTTCACTAGAATTGACAGATCAATAAAATTTATTCCATCTGAACAACAGAGAAAAAATAGAAAAAGAAATTGAATAGAGACCTAAGGATCTTTGGAATAATGAAAGAGCTAACATTGGCATCTGAGTTCCAGAAGTAGGGGGAAAAGTGTGGAGCTGAAAAGTATTGAAGAAAAACACAGCTAAAAACTCCCTAAATTAGGTGAAAGATCTAAACCTACAGATTTAAGAAGCCAAGCAAAGTCTAAATATTATAGACCCAAAGAAATCCACATAAGAACGTATCATAAACTTCTAAAAACAAGAGACAAGGAACAAATCTTAAAAACAACCAAAGAGAAACGATTCATTCCCTACAGGGAAACACTGAACAACAGTGAAGTTTTCATCTGAAACCATGGAAGCCAGGAGGTTATAAAACTTTTCAAATGCTGGAAGAAAAGGACCACAAGCTGTAAATTTTCTATCTGATGAAATTATCCTTCAGGAATGAAGGAGAAGTAAAGACAAATCAGATGCAGAAAACTAAAAAACAAAAAATTTTTGTTGCCTGCAGACCTACCCTTAAAAAAAAACAGAAAAACTTCCATTAAAAAAAAAAAAAAAGAACCACCCTTAAAGAATGGGTATAGGAAACTTCAACAGAAAGGAAATAGCAGAAGAGGGCTTGGAACTTCAGACAGGAAAGAACAGAATGTGTAAAAATAGACTATCTTTCGCATTAGTTTCTTAAGTCATATTTGATGGTTAAATTAAAATTTATAAAACCACTCGTAATGGTGTTCTATATAAATATATAGAGGAAATCCATAAAACAGTCATATTTTTAAAATGGGGGAGGGTATAGGAAACTATGCGGAAATAAGATTTCAATATTTGCTTCTAGTGATAAAACCCTGATACCCAGAGTCAGACATGACTGAAGCGACTTAGTAGCAGCAGTAGCAGCAGTGATGTTACATATGTATACTGTGAGACTCAGAGTAACCACAAAGAAAACTCTACAAAGAAATACACTCAGAAACAGTACAAAGAAGAACAGAATGCTAAAACTGTTCCATTTACCCACAGGAAGGCAAGAGGCGATAACAAGAAATTGAGAAACACAAGGGTCAGAAAGGAAACAAACAATAAAATGCTATACTTAAGTGCTAACATATAGTAAGCTAATTGTAAATGGTTTAAATACATCAATCAAAAGACAGAGATTGGCAACACAGATTTAAAAAATACAACTCACCCCGGGTTGGGAAGATCCCCTGGGGTAGGAAATGGCAACCCACTCCAGTGTTGTTATGCTGTCAACAGAAACTCACTTTAAACATACCAGGAAGGCTGAATATAAAAGGACGCGGAAAAAAATTGTGCCAACAGTTAAAAAAAAAATAGGGTGGCTATAATGATATGAAATAAAATAGACATTAAAGCAAAAAAAAATTTATGAGGGACAAAGAAGAACATTACATACTGATAAAAGGATCAATCTATCAAGAAGACACAGTGATCTTAAATGTGCACACACCGAACAACAGAGCCTTAAAATATCAATACATGAAACAAGGAATTCTATGGATATCCAGACAGTGGTTAAGACTCCATGCTTCCACGATCCCCAGTTAGGGAACTAACATTCCACACGCAGCATGGCCGTGGAGAGGTGGGCGGAATGAACAAAAACTGACAGAGCTGAAAGAAGAAATAGAAAAATTCACAATTTCAGCTGGGGAGTTCAACACAATACTGACAGGACTGCTGCTGCTAAGTCACTTCAGTCGTGTCCGACTCTGTGTGACCCCATAGACGGCAGCCCACCAGGTTCCTCCATCCCTGGGATTCTCCAGGCAAGAATACTGGAGGACTACAGGGCAGAAAATCAGCAAAGATATAGAGGAACTGAAGAATATCATCAATCAACAAGATCTAATAGATACGTATAGAACACTCCACTAAACTGCAATAGAATACGCTTTTTCTAAGTGCCCACAAAATAGTCACCAAGATAGACCATATTGAGTCAAAACAAATATCAAACATTTTTAATGAATTTAAATCATACAGAGTATCTTCTCTGAACATAATGGAGCCAAAGTAACAGAAAGACAATAGGCAAGTAGCCAAATGCTCAGAAAGTAAACAGACTTTTAAATAATGACAGCTACATTAATCAACAGAGAATAGAGCATTCAAAAAGATACAGAACAGATCCAGGCAAAAATGCACAAATAATTTTCAAAGATTCAAAAGCAATTAGTGGAGAAAGAACAGCCTTTTCAACAAGCAGTGCTGGAGCAAATGGACATCTACGGGGGAAAAAATCAACTTCAACCTAAACTTCACACTTTATACAAAAGTTTATTTAGGTCAAAGAACATGTTAACACACAAAAGGACAATTCTTCTGGAATTTTGTAAAAAAACCTTTTTACAAACTTTAAGTATAGGAGAAAATCTTCAAAACCTAGGGCCAAAGAGATCTTAAACTTGACATCAAAAAACAAAAATGGGGTACCTCATTAAAAACGTTTGNTTCCACCCCTCTATGTCATCACAGAGCACAGGGCTGAGCCCCTGTGCTATAGTTAACTTCCCACTAGCTATCTATTTTACACATGGTCATGTATGTATTTGTAACTTGACCCAATAGAAACTTTTACACGTTGTTGGTTTGACATCCTCATTTGTATATGTATATTCAGGAAAAATTCAGACTCTTCAAAATAGTGTTTGTTAACAGACAACTGTTAACAAAATGCAATTTTTAATATGCCTAATGGGGACCGCACATATAGTTCTGGCTCTCAGTTCCCTTAATAGATTGTAGTTACTCTCCTATATGTTGAAAGCTAAGCCAAGAGTCCATTTCATATACATACACGAAGTAGTATGCATATAAAGTAGAAAAGAACAGATGCTCTACCATGAGATGAGAGACATGCACCGAGGTCCTGTTGTATTTTTTTACGCTTTTCATTTATTTATTTGCAGCGGGAGTTGTCTTTGTGTGCTTTGTCCCTCAACTTTGTTTCATCCCTCCTATGAAGTGAAGTCGCTCAGTCGTGTCTGACTCTGTGACCCCATGGACTGCGGCCTACCAGGCTCCTCCATCCATCCATGGGATTTTCCAGGCAAGAGTACTAGGGTGGGTTGCCATTTTCTTCACCAGAGGATCTTCCCGACCCAGGGACTGAACCTGGGTCTCCCGCACTGTAGGCAGACGCTTTACCGTCTGAGTCACAGGGGAAGTGTTTTTCATCCCTCCTATGCTAGTGATCATTTGTTTCTAGACCTTTGGTATAAGCTGTAGTAAAGTAAATACAGGCTCTATCTTTATTTTTTCTGCATCTTCAGTTTATATCAGATGTTGACATGTGCTTATCTCTGTCCTGGTCTACGATTCTGGTTCTATCAGCTTGATTCCAAATGACCCCAGGTCTAGGTATAATAATTCCACTATTCCTTCAGAGACCAACAATATTATTCTTTGTGTATTTAAAATTATTGTGATTTTACTTGTCAGCAATATGTAGTTTTTTTAACTTTCAATAAACTCTATGAAGCTCAAAACCAAAATCATAAAGCCTATTATTAACTCTTGCTATTCCACTAAATGATATAAAAATTCAAGGAAAGCAAATATCATACAAGTAAGATATCATGCAATAATTTTTTCCCCTGGAAGAAGGGAATTAGGAAAATGAAAAAATGCTGATTGGAACAATCTTTTGTGCTGTATTTAATTTAAAAAAGTACACTATGAGTTTCAGTTCTGGAGGCAATAATGATGATGGTTGCACAATGTAAATGTATTTCATGTCATCGAACTGTACACTTGAAAATGGTAAATTTTATATTATGTATATATTACCACCTAAAAAAGGTTTACCAATAAATTACTAAATTATTGGTTTACCAATAAATGACTTACTGCTGCTAAGTCACTTCAGTCATGCCCGACTCTGTGTGACCCCATAGACGGCAGCCCACCAGGCTCCCCCATCCCTGGGATTCTCCAGGCAAGAATACTGGAGTGGGTTGCCATTTCCTTCTCCAATGCATGAAAGAGAAAAGTGAAAGTGAAGTCCCTCAGTCTGTCCGACTGTTAGCGACCCCATGGACTGCAGCCCACCAGGCTACTCCGTCCACTGGATTTTCCAGGCAAGAGTACTGGGGTGGGGTGCCATTGCCTTCCCCGAATAAATTGCACTACTTTTTAAGATTTATATTAAAACATACTCCTTTGTCTTAAGCTAAAGAAAAAAAGTATAGTCGCTCAGTTGTGTCTGACTCTTTGTGACCCCATGGACAATAGCCCGCCAGGCTCCTCTGTTCCTGGGATTCTTCAGGCAAGAATAAGTGACACTTATTTCTTAAACTATTCATTGTAATAAACATTTTTCAGAAACTCAGTTTGTTTTTTAAATTGTTTAACAAACTGCCTGAGCACCTCTGACTACAGGATCTGCTGGAGAAAGACAGAACATGGTGTTAGAAAAAGTAGAAACATATTCTTTAGGCAATAGTGTTGGGTCTTCTTGTCTACAAAATCATCATCCAAAACGTGCTTTCAGTGATTTCGGAAAAATGGAGTCTCAGCTGATGCCTCTAAAGTGGGAGATTTAGATTACAAATGGTTCCACAAAACTGAAAAATCCTGACAGCAAGGATATTTTAGTAATTGTGCAATTGCCAGAACCAGGCAGTAGATGGCAATTTTGCAGGCACCCAAGGGATTTTGGAATAAAAGATCTTGTATTAAAAAATACCAATCTTGAATCTTCTTCATAAAGAAGACTGAACGTCAAAGAATTGATGCTTTTGAACTGTGGTGTTGGAGAAGACTTGAGAGTCCCTTGGACAGCAAGGAGATCAAACCAGTTACTTCTAAAGGAAATCAATCCTGAATATTCATTAGAAAGACTGATGCTGAAGCTACAGCTCCAATACTTTAGCCACCTGATGCAAAGATCCAACTCATTAGNTTGATGCTTTTGAACTGTGGTGTTGGAGAAGACTTGAGAGTCCCTTGGACAGCAAGGAGATCAAACCAGTTACTTCTAAAGGAAATCAATCCTGAATATTCATTAGAAAGACTGATGCTGAAGCTACAGCTCCAATACTTTAGCCACCTGATGCAAAGATCCAACTCATTAGGAAAGACCCCGGTGCTGGGAAGAACTGAAGGCAGGAGGAGAAGGGAACGACAGAGGACGAGATGGTTGGATGGCATCACTGACTGAATGGACATGAGTTTCAGCAGACTCCGGGAGATGGTGAAGGATAGGGAAGCCTGGCCTGCTGCAGTCCATAGGGCCCCAAAGAGTTAGACACAACTGAGCGACTGAACAACAATCTTGAATCTTGTCTGTGTGTAAAAATATGAAGCTACCTCTTTAGTTTTCTCTACTTTCCAGGCTAAATCTCACTAGCAGATGTCCAAAGTAATTTTATTTTGGCATCTTAACTAAAATAATCTTCCAAAATGTGTAATAGTAATAACAATAATGATAACACCTAAATGATTATTGACTCTAACAACACAAAGAGAGAGAAGTTCCAGGTAGAACCTCATGCCTAAAAGTCTAAAACTGGGAGTCATCAGCAAACAGGAATATTTCATGTCTGGCTGAAAATAAACATGGAATCAACGTTTAGGAGTACAGAAGCAGAGCATGGTTTGGAGGAGTTCTCAAACGAGGAATATCCTGGTTTTTTTTGTGCTTTCACCAGGTTTCACTTTGCTAAAATAGATCTACCTCCATTCTTCAATAACTTGACCTAATTACCACATTTCAATTCTAACGTGTGCTTTTCTAGTTATTACTATTAATATTATTCAAAACAAAGTCTTCCCCTCCCCTCTTTCTCTCTCTCCCCACCCTGTAACAACTCCTTTACATGTATGGACTATTAAATCTAGTTGGGACTTTCCTGTGGCTGATGGTAAAGAATCTGCCTGCAATGCAGGAGACGCGGGTTCATTTCCTGGGTCAGGAACATCCCCTGGAGAAGGATATGGCAATCTACTCCAGTATTCTTGCCTGGAGAATCCCATGGACAGAGGAGCCTGGTGGGCTACACAGTTCATGGGGGTCGCAAAGAGTCACGACTGAGCGACTAACACACACATTGAGATTAGCTACATGTGACTTTGCCTACAGGGTAAAAAACTTTCAGTTCTACAGTCTAAAACTTATATTGCAAAGGGCTTTTTCAGGTAGTATCCTACTGGTCGTCCCAAATTTGTGGGAGTAATGGGGAGGTGGGCTAACCCATTCCTCCCGCCTTTTTTTCCTTTAGGAACGAGGGTAGACACAATGCGGCTCTAGCTGCCTAAGTCTGTAGCGGAATCATAAAACCGAAAGCCGGGTCTTTCTGCACCCAGTCCTAAATTGGACTCTTACTCTGCCAAAGCTTGCGATGTGCGCGGGTCAAACCGCCAGGTAGCAGAGCAGAGACCAGCACCGCTACCCCGTGGAAGGCTTCTGGCCTCACCCTAGGTCCCCAAGGTGAGCGCCCACAGCATATCCTTGCCCCAACCGTCTGACTCTGGCTCTGATCGCTTACGGGTAGTTCGCATCCACTGCAGAAGCGCTGGGAGGTCTGCCGGAGCCACCGTACGGAGCAGTTGCAATACTGCGAGCCGCGCGGCGCGGAATTCCATGTTGGAGAAGAAAGCAGAGCAGCGGAAGGTTCGCACTGCGCACGCCCAGGTAGAGGCCGGTTCAGACACACGATTAGACCCGGCGTGGAACCCGCCTCCCTCGGCTACCAAAGTCTAAGCCCCGCCTCCTACTTGGTGTTCTCACGTGCTCCTGGGACTCCCTACTCTGAGACATCCCTACCCGCCCTCCTCCCCTTCATATTTCCCCTGTTAGGTGGTGGTGCTCAGCGAAGTCATTTTTCCTAAGGTGGCGCCTGGAGGCTGGACATCTTTCCTGAGATCGCATTCCTAGATAGCCTCCTATCTTCATACTAACTTTAATGCCGCAGATATTAAACGATAGGAAATGAAGGTCAAAGGCCAAGCAAGGCAAAGAAACATCTCAATACACGCTCGGTAAACACACCGTAGACACGCGCCGAGTGCCCCGGAAGCGGAAGTGTATCCCCTTCTTGAAAGGCTGGACTACGCCGAGTGGTGACGTTTCCTCATTGGGCGGAAGGTTCGGTGGTAGTCGTCGGGCTTCCAGCTGGTGGGAGTTGGCGTTGCGGTGCTGGGCGCTGGAACCCTAGTTTATCCAGTTTGAGAAGTCGGGCTGTGGGGTCGTACCTGTCTGTCTGACCCCCGCGTTCCCTGGTTTCCTTCCCCGTCGTGGGGCTTCGCGAAGGTCTCCCGGGCCCCTCTGGGCCACGGCGGTAGCGGTGCCTTTTGCGGTAAGTGTCTGCTTTTTCCCGCCCCAGACTACCGACTAGCAGTTGGGGGCAGCCGCAGTCCTGCTCAGCGGGGTAGACACTCCGGAGGGACTCGGCTGCTTTGGCCACCAGCGTTCGCCATCGAGACAGAGATGCGCTGGCCCATTTTCATCTCTTGTCCCTCACCAGAAGTTTTGTTAAAAGATGCGCTGTGACCCTTTAAA
This sequence comes from Oreotragus oreotragus, assembly GCA_006410675.1. NCBI lineage: Eukaryota > Metazoa > Chordata > Mammalia > Artiodactyla > Bovidae > Oreotragus > Oreotragus oreotragus. The sequence goes on from SJYX01016615.1 coordinate 91,893, forward strand.
ATTGTCTTCAGGTTTGCCAGAGCCAAATTAAACGTAAGCGATTTCAGGCCTGACTCTGTTTTGCTGTCCTGATCAAGAATTTAGATGTGGCTGTTACTCCAAAAATCTGTTGACTTGTACCAGATTTTCTTTTTCCACGTTAACTTGTGTCTAATTAACACAGTGTCCCGCCTGTAGTAGGCTTTCAAAAATGATTAAGGGATATCAGTTCAGTGCCATTGACGACCTGCGATATACTGGTGGCTCTGTCCGTAGCATCTGGTGCTACTAGCCGTTTCTTGAAACTCTTTCTACCCTGTTGACTTTGTTGATGCTGTTCTCACATAGTTCTTTCATATGCTTCATTCAACAAAATATTTACTCTTTCTTAGCTATAAGGTTACAGAAATGAATGACTTGAACCCTGGCATTGAGGACCTAACAGTACAGTGATACAGAGACACATAAATATACATTATAATCAAGATGAGTAATGAGAAATTCTAGTAAGGTATAAAGAGCCCTGAGAGCTATGGGAACAAAGATGATGTGCTCTGCTCCTTAGAAGATTTGTGACCTTGAGCAAGTTGATATTCCAGTCTAGCCTCAGTTTCCTCATCTACCTTAGTTTGAGAATGAAAGATTAGGTAACATGTTTGGTACCGTGCCTAGAACACAGCAGTGGTGGTGCCAAAGGGGAGGGGAACTATTTCCTTCAAACTTCTTTCCTTGATTTTTTGATCTGGTCAGTTAGTATTTTCTAGCTAAATACAAAGTCCTGTGCAAAAGCATCTTCACGCCCTGCTTCAAAGAGATTGATTACTCCTGTAACTTCACCTATCTGGAAATTCTGGACCTACCACTGGAATACAGTAAGATAATCATAAATGGTAGCTTTTAATTGTTTTTTCAATTGATTTTCTTCTGTATGCCTTTGCAAAGGGAATTGGTAAAAGCTTCTCTTCTGATTATTCTCAAGGTCTCAATGGACTCCTTTTAGTTAGTGGTTCACTATTGCCTTATCCCATAAGCTCTTTCTGAGAGTTCGCATCTACTTCCATGGTATTATTGTTGTATGCCAACCATTTCCCCATCTTTTTCTCTAGCCCCTGTTTCATGAAATAGTATTTTAGTTTCTGCAGATTAAATAGGTCTAAAACCAAGTTCACTCTCTCCATCTTCTTTTTGTTCCCCTTTTTATTACATATGTCCCACTCGTTTTCCTAGTTTATCTCAGAGTTTTGACCTTGGGTTTCTAGTTGAATTTTGTGGTACTTGTTCAATTTTTAAAAGAATAATAAAGTGAACACTAACTGTCCAACCTAGTAGTAGAATGTTATAAATAACCTTTAAAGCCCCTTGAATCTTGCCTCTATTAACTCTTTAACTTTCAAATCAGCTTCTCTTTTTTGCATTCCATTCATTGGTTAATGGCATCACTTACCACCTGGTTATTCAAACTAGAGCCCTCAGAGTCATTTTTGCCTGTGTTTCTCCTTCATTCTCCATAACCATTTGATCATTAGGTCCTATAGATTCTTTTTTTTTTTTCCTATAGATTCTGCTTTATGATTAACCCTTAACTTGAGCCCTGTGCCTCTGTTTTGTGTTCTTCCTTAGTTCAAGCTCACATCTCTTGAATAGACTTTTGGAGTATGTTTAGTATATGTAGTCTCCTTACTCTCCAGTTTTTCTCCCTTCAATGGCTTTGTTATAATGTCTCTAATTTTTAAATTATAGAATAGATTTTTTCATTCTCTTGTTTCCCTTAATGAGTGTTGCTTCATGCAGTGATTATTAACCCTGGCTGCACATCAGTATTGCCAGTGAAGTGTTTCAAAAGATAGGTGCCTTGTTTGGCTCTCCTAATCAAGAATTTAGATGAGGCCACTTCCCCCATAATCTTCTGATGTTACCATCCCTGGAGATTCTGATTGAATACTTCATTTTTAGCTGACAGGTGTTAGCTGAATCCCATTGAAATTGCCCATTATTTGAGCATATGCCTCATCCCTCCTCATCCATATTTTCAGGCTGTGTTCTTTTTAGCTTCAAGGCAAACTATTTCCAAGGAATTCTTTTGACTTTAATTTTCTTCCTGGTAACAGTTTACATAAAGATTCTTTTTATGATTGACTTGACAGCCAGAAAGTATCTTAGAGAATTGATTCCCAGTGTTTTTGAATTATTAGCTATTGTTGCTAATTGAATTTTTTTATACCTTTTCTGCTATTAAGCCATGAAGTGTTGCAGTGGTTTTATCTTTAATGTTAAAATGAGTTTTAAAGTTGTTTTAAAATTTGAAAACAGAATCATTGTATTGAAGAGAATATTTCCTAATATTGATTGGTGCAAAATAAGACAGAGAAGTCAGTGGTGGCATGATACCTAATTTATTTTCTGAAGTTAACAGAGGAGTCTTGTCTGTGTTAATTTGATGTAATTTATTGATTTGAAGTTAGAACTTTGCTCATGCTGGAGCAATTCCTGGAGCATATAGTAGGTGTATAATGAGTGACTGACTAAATACAAGGGGCAATTCTGTCTCAACCTCTAGAATAATATCATTCTAATTCTCACAAAGAGGTCTTTGAAAAATAACTTTCCCCTTAACAAAAAATAATTCTCATAGTCGTTACCAACAATTTGAAAATTACAAGAACGTATTAGAAAATTTAAATTACTATTCACCATCTAAAGATGACAAATGTTATTATTTTCTAGCAGCTTTACTACAATAAAGTTAACATACCATACAGCTCACTAAAGGGCACAGTTCAATGGTCTTTAGTGTATTTGCACAGTTGTGCAGCCATCCATGGAGAAGGCAGTGGCACCCCACTCCAGTACTCTTGCCTGGAAAATCCCATGGACGGAGGAGCCTGGAAGGCTGCAGTCCACGGGGTCGTGAAGAGTCGGACACGACTGAGCGACTTCACTTTCACTTTTCACTTTCATGCATTGGAGAAGGAAATGGCAACCCACTCCAGTGTCCTTGCCTGGAGAATCCCAGGGATGGGGGAGCCTGGTGGGCTGCTGTTTATGGGGTCGCCCAGAGTCGAACACGACTGAAGTGATTTAGCAGCAACCATCCAGGGCTTCCCACGTGGCACTAGTGGTAAAGAAACCATCTGCCAATGGAGGAGACTTAAGAGACGCAGGTTCGATCCCTGGAGAAGATCCCCTGGAGGAGGGCTTGGCAACCCACTCCAGTATTCTTGCCTGGAGAATCCCATGGACAGAGGAGCCTGGCGGGCTGCAGTGCACGGGTCGGGGTCGCAAAGAGTCAGACGCAACTGAGCACGCACAACCAACACCCCCGTCAATTTTAGAACATTTTCATCACTCCACAAAGAAACCCCATGCCCACTGATCCTTCTCATTTCCTCCTCATTCCCAAGCCCCAAGCAACTATTAATCCACTTTCTTTCTTTACAGCTTTTTCTCTTCTGGACATTTTATATAAGTGAAATCATATATTCTTTGTCACTGGTTTCTTTCAGTTAGTACAGCGCTTTCAAGATTCATTCATGTTGTGGCGTGTATCAGTACTTCATCTCTTTTGATTATCAAATAATATTCCATTTGGGGGGTATGCCACATTTTTATTTATCCACTCATCAGTTGAGGGATATTTGGCTTTTTTTTTCCCCTTCACTTTTTGGGTAGTGTGAATAATGCTTCCAGTGACCATTTAAGTATAATTCTTTGTGTGGATATGTATTTTCCTTTTTCTCAGATGTACCCAGGAGTGGAATTGCTGGGTCATACAGTAACTTTGTGCGTTTAAAATTTTGAGGAATAGCCAAACTGTTTTCTAAAGGGCTGTACCATTTTACGTTCCCACTAGCAGTGTATGAGAGTTCTGATTTCTACGCATTCTCACCAAAACTTGTTATTATTACAGTTATCTCAGTGTGGGTCGAGTGGTATCTGATTGTGCCTTTGATTTACATTTCCCTCCTGGGTAATGTGTTTTTTGGATATTTGTTTAAACAAAATACATTATGTGCTGTTTTGTAATCTGGCTTTTACCTTTAAGCATATTTTTAGTATTGGCAAGCATATTTACAAAAGATTTTCCCTCATTTCTGCTTTCCTCTTCACTCCTTCCCAAACCATAATTCTTGTGAAAACTTGCCTAAATTATAATGCATTAAAAAGTCTATAGGAATGTATGCCAAATTATTGTTGGTGGTTATCAAAGGACAAAAAGAGGGTTAGGAAAACTGTATTTCTACCTTTAATGTTTCTGTAATGTTTGAGTTTAATGAACATGTATCCTCTTGTAATCACAAAACTTAAAAATGAATTATTTCTTTAGAGGACTGAGTATATTCAGAATGAAAAATATTCCTAAATTTGAAAGGCATTAACTTGTATTAGTTATTCAGATATAATCATTTTACCAAGTAAAATACCAATAGGTTGCTTTGTTAGATAGTTTACTTTTCTGTGTTTATAGACTATAAATACATGTGCTATGTAGAATTTATATATATGTGTGTTTAATATTGTAATCAGGAAAGCATATACTGGTTTGGGCTATTGACTATTTTACAGGAAAGTATATAATGTAGAAATCATTTTTCTAAAGATATTTACTAAAAATAGTATATTTATTTGTTTAGTTCTTTAGTGTAATATTGATCCAATAAATTAGTCATTGACTAGGGCATAAAAGAACTTTTTTATTTTTGCCTGTAGAATTTCAAGGACAGAGGAGCCTAGTAGGTAGAAGAATTTTTTATAGGTGTTTTCATTATAATATTTGGAATATCTAATCATTAGAATCTGTTTATATAATCCCAGATTCGGCAGGGTTTTGGCAGGACTGTTTTTAATTGTTTATGCAGAGAAAAATGTCTGCTTGGGCATTCCAGCATCTGTTGAATAATAACCAAGTACATGAAATTGGCACTAAATGTTAAAAAATTCTGGGGGAATGATTCCTGGGTGGTGGGACAGACACTTTAGTGTTCAGAAAATTTCCAGTTTATTCACACCTCAGCATTATAGGGAAAGCCAACTGACATCATCAAGAAAGGACAAAAAATAACAGTTAATATACTATGCACCTGCAGGCAGTTTTATACGTACTGTCTCATTTAATCCTCACAGCAGCCTTTCAGGGTAACTACCTTGATAATGGTATTATCTCCATTTTGCAGGTGAGGAATGTGAGGCTCAGAGAGATTAAGTAACTTGCCCAGAGTAACCCAGCTAGTATGTAACAGAGCTGGGATTTGAATCCAAGTCTGTCAGACTCCAAAGCCCATGCTCTTTCCAGTACTTCACACTGTAGCAGGTAAGTATGATACTTGGCCCTGTGCCTGCCTTACCTAGGGCACCCCAAACTTGAGCCTGTTTCCATTGCCTCACTGTCCAACTCTTAGATTCATGTTAGAAGAAAATGTGATGGGCCAAGATCAGTCCTTGTGCATCCTGATTGCAGTGGACTTATCAGTTCTTTCTGGATATTGCAATTATTACTCTTCATGAAAAGAAATGTGCATCTTTGCTTTCAAAATATGATTTCCTCTTTTGTATTATGGCAGCAAAATTTGTTCCAGGAGTTTGCCAGCAAGGATCTTCAACTCAGTTGTCTAAAGCATCATTCATACTCTCAGACCTAAGGTTGTATACGCAAGGGACTATAGGACGTCATTATGCTTTTTATTGGGTAGGAAATGGCTGTTCCATTCTTTCACCTGCTTATGGTAAAATTGTTGTGAGGGTGGAATGAGATAATAGATGTTAAACTGTATGAACTGCTATACTGTGATCCCTTACCTTGCCAACAGCCCCATCTAAGTAGAGATTCTTCTTTTGTGAAGCTCTAGTACATGTATACACATATTTACTTCTCTAAATCTTTTTAGTTAGCCCAGATAATTTTGAGTGAGTGTGCTTGAATTGTAAATTATTCCAATTTGAGATATAGGGTTAGCCATTAACAGTAAAAGATATATGTATTCTAGTGTGCATATTAGAACAAAGCGAAGTTAGTTTTCAAGAGTCTTGTCGAAACTTCTGAAAAGTTATAATATGGCAAATGAAAACTAATTGTACAATATCAGTTATCTAGGTTATTGATTTTCTTGATTGTCATGTTATTTTCATTGGTTAATTTATGTGGTCTTTTGAGAGATATTTTTAAGGCCATTTGTGACTTTGGCTCCCTAGTTTTGTTATTTAACTAAGGTCTTAAATACATCATTCATCCATAAAGTTCATTTTTAGTAAAGACTGAGGGTAAATAAAGCAGTGAGCTCACAGGAGAGAGCAAAAGAGGCAAACATCTCTGCCCTCGTGCAACTTACATTTTGGTTGAGGGAGACAGACTGCAATAATGTGTAGTTAATCCTTGATGACCAGGGTATGAGCTGTGTGCATCGACTTTTGTGTGGATTTTATTCAATAAATATTGTTTGGCCAAAAAGTTTGTTTGGGTTTTTCTACTATGTCTTAGGGAAAACAAACAGACAAACATTTTGGGCAACCCAGTACCTGTATTTTCATTTTATAGACCTTTAAATTAACTAACTGTGGGGAAAAGTTTGTTCAATTAGAGACCACAGTATGTGGAATCATAAAAACTAGGATCTGAGACAATTACCTCCAAGCTGTTCCAGCTTCCTGCCTCTCTTTGAGTAAGTCATTTGTCAGTTCCTTTGTTTTTGAGGCAGAGATGGCAGTGCCTGGATTTTCTACTAGGATGGGGAATGGGCCAGTGCCACTAACCCCCCTTTGCTAAAGGGTCAGCTGTCAGTAAATCATGTTGGTAACAAAACAATGAGAGAAAATAAAGAGAAGGGATTTGTGATTTTAAACAAGTAGTAAGGGAAAGGCTCACTGAGAAATTGCATCTGGGAACCAACAATATGAGGGAGATGAGGGAGGGAGCTGTATTGTTAACCAGAGGATGAACATGCTGGCGTGTAAGTGCGAACAGAACGTGTGTGTGTGTGTGTGTGTGTGTGTGTGTGTGTAAGTGCATAAGTGCCTTCCATTCTGAGAACCGCCGGCGTGTAAGTGCGAACAGAACGTGTGTGTGTGTGTGTGTGT